>CM064546.1:49070751-49095751 GCA_032716605.1 Paralithodes platypus | reverse complement strand
AACATGTGTACAAATTGACAGCCCATTTGTTGTAGTCTATTTGAGTTACAGAGGTTGAGGATCTCTGGCCTACCTATTTGAGTTACAGAGGTTCAGGATCTCTGGCCTACCTATTTGAGTTACAGAGGTTGAGGATCTCTGGCCTACCTATTTGAGTTACAGAGGTTCAGGATCTCTGGCCTACCTATTTGAGTTACAGAGGTTCAGGATCTCTGGCCTACCTATTTGAGTTACAGAGGTTCAGGATCTCTGGCCTACCTATTTGAGTTACAGAGGTTCAGGATCTCTGGCCTACCTATTTGAGTTACAGAGGTTCAGGATCTCTGGCCTACCTATTTGAGTTACAGAGGTTCAGGATCTCTGGCCTACCTATTTGAGTTACAGAGGTTCAGGATCTCTGGCCTACCTATTTGAGTTACAGAGGTTCAGGATCTCTGGCCTACCTATTTGGGTTACAGAGGTTCAGGATCTCTGGCCTACCTATTTGGGACAGGGTATAGTATCTGGATATATACTAATGTTAAGGGGTTAGTGGCTTTCTTTTCTATTATTCAGTTATTCATTTATTTTTTAGTTTCCTCGCTAGACCTTCATCAAACTTTAAAAAAACACCCCCTAGAACCCCCTTCAAGATAAATTTGCAAATTTTTTGGTAGAAAAATGTCCCGCCCGAAGGCCAGTTCCTCTTACAATTTCAGGCTCGCTATCGCTCGCCAGGAAAAAATCGACACCTAAATGGCACGAAAGGTCTTAAAATTGACAACGAAATTGGGCGAAAGGTGTTAAAATGACCAAAGTAATGGGTCGAACGTCTTATAATCTCAAAAACAAATGGGGCTCAACACGAGGGAGAAGATGGTCCAGAAAACCGACCTACCTCCCCCTTCAAGGTATTAGTCCAGTAAATCTAGCAATCATTTAACTGGACCTAGAACAAATTGCAATAGAAGGTTTTTTGGCTTTAACTTGTTTATTAGGTCCCTCTGATGAACATATAAAAAGTCTCCAACTTTTGGACACTGGGAAAGTGGTTAATTTGCATAAATTCAAGATGGCCGCCGTCCAAAGCTTCAATTTACAGATAACTTTTTTCTGGTTGCTCCTAGACCCTATAAATGTATTACAAACAACGTTTTTTGGCTTTAACTTGTTTATTATATATGGGTGTGGTGTGATGAGGATGTAGTGTTTGGTACCGTGACTAGGGCTGGTGTTATGTAGTGTTTGGTACCGTGACTATGGCTGGTGTTATGTAGTGTTTGGTACCGTGACTAGGGCTGGTGTTATGTAGTGTTTGGTACCGTGACTATGGCTGGTGTTATGTAGTGTTTGGTACCGTGACTAGGGCTGGTGTTATGTAGTGTTTGGTACCGTGACTATGGCTGGTGTTATGTAGTGTTTGGTACCGTGACTAGGGCTGGTGTTATGTAGTGTTTGGTACCGTGACTATGGCTGGTGTTATGTAGTGTTTGGTACCGTGACTATGGCTGGTGTTATGTAGTGTTTGGTACCGTGACTATGGCTGGTGTTATGTAGTGTTTGGTACCGTGACTATGGCTGGTGTTATGTAGTGTTTGGTACCGTGACTATGGCTGGTGTTATGTAGGTGTTTGGTACCGTGACTATGGCTGGTGTTATGTAGTGTTTGGTACCGTGACTAGGGCTGGTGTTATGTAGTGTTTGGTACCGTGACAAGGGCTGGTGTTATGTAGTGTTTGGTACCGTGACTAGGGCTGGTGTTATGTAGTGTTTGGTACCGTGACTAGGGCTGGTGTTATGTAGTGTTTGGTACCGTGACTATGGCTGGTGTTATGTAGTGTTTGGTACCATGACTATGGCTGGTGTTATGTAGTGTTTGGTACCGTGACTAGGGCTGGTGTTATGTAGTGTTTGGTACCGTGACTAGGGCTGGTGTTATGGAGTGTTTGGTACCGTGACTATGGCTGGTGTTATGGAGTGTTTGGTATCGTGACTAGGGCTGGTGTTATGTAGTGTTTGGTACCGTGACTAGGGCTGGTGTTATGTAGTGTTTGGTACCGTGACTAGGGCTGGTGTTATGTAGTGTTTGGTACCGTGAATATGGCTGGTGTTATGTAGTGTTTGGTACCGTGACTAGGGCTGGTGTTATGTAGTGTTTGGTACCGTGACTAGGGCTAGTGTTATGTAGTGTTTGGTACCGTGACTATGGCTGGTGTTATGTAGTGTTTGGTACCGTGACTATGGCTGGTGTTATCTAGTGTTTGGTACCGTGACTATGGCTGGTGTTATGTAGTGTTTGGTACCGTGACTATGGCTGGTGTTATGTAGTGTTTGGTACCGTGACAAGGGCTGGTGTTATGTAGTGTTTGGTACCGTGACTAGGGCTGGTGTTATGTAGTATTTGGTACCGTGACAAGGGCTGGTGTTATGTAGTGTTTGGTACCGTGACTAGGGCTGGTGTTATGTAGTGTTTGGTACCGTGACAAGGGCTTGTGTTATGTAGTGTTTGGTACCGTGACTAGGGCTGGTGTTATGTAGTGTTTGGTACCGTGACAAGGGCTGGTGTTATGTAGTGTTTGGTACCGTGACAAGGGCTGGTGTTATGTAGTGTTTGGTACCGTGACTAGGGCTGGTGTTATGGAGTGTTTGGTACCGTGACTAGGGCTGGTGTTATGTAGTGTTTGGTACCGTGACTAGGGCTGGTGTTATGTAGTGTTTGGTACCGTGACTATGGCTGGTGTTATGTAGTGTTTGGTACCGTGACTATGGCTGGTGTTATGTAGTGTTTGGTACCGTGACTATGGCTGGTGTTATGTAGTGTTTGGTACCGTGACTATGGCTGGTGTTATGTAGTGTTTGGTACCGTGACTAGGGCTGGTGTTATGTAGTGTTTGGTACCGTGACAAGGGCTGGTGTTATGTAGTGTTTGGTACCGTGACTAGGGCTGGTGTTATGTAGTGTTTTGGTACCGTGACTAGGGCTGGTGTTATGTAGTGTTTGGTACCGTGACTATGGCTGGTGTTATGTAGTGTTTGGTACCATGACTATGGCTGGTGTTATGTAGTGTTTGGTACCGTGACTAGGGCTGGTGTTATGTAGTGTTTGGTACCGTGACTAGGGCTGGTGTTATGGAGTGTTTGGTACCGTGACTATGGCTGGTGTTATGGAGTGTTTGGTATCGTGACTAGGGCTGGTGTTATGTAGTGTTTGGTACCGTGACTAGGGCTGGTGTTATGTAGTGTTTGGTACCGTGACTAGGGCTGGTGTTATGTAGTGTTTGGTACCGTGACAAGGGCTGGTGTTATGTAGTGTTTGGTACCGTGACAAGGGCTGGTGTTATGTAGTGTTTGGTACCGTGACTAGGGCTGGTGTTATGTAGTGTTTGGTACCGTGACAAGGGCTGGTGTTATGTAGTGTTTGGTACCGTGACAAGGGCTGGTGTTATGTAGTGTTTGGTACCGTGACTAGGGCTGGTGTTATGGAGTGTTTGGTACCGTGACTAGGGCTGGTGTTATGTAGTGTTTGGTACCGTGACTAGGGCTGGTGTTATGTAGTGTTTGGTACCGTGACTAGGGCTGGTGTTATGTAGTGTTTGGTACCGTGACTATGGCTGGTGTTATGTAGTGTTTGGTACCGTGACTATGGCTGGTGTTATGTAGTGTTTGGTACCGTGACTATGGCTGGTGTTATGTAGTGTTTGGTACCGTGACTATGGCTGGTGTTATGTAGGTGTTTGGTACCGTGACTATGGCTGGTGTTATGTAGTGTTTGGTACCGTGACTAGGGCTGGTGTTATGTAGTGTTTGGTACCGTGACAAGGGCTGGTGTTATGTAGTGTTTGGTACCGTGACTAGGGCTGGTGTTATGTAGTGTTTGGTACCGTGACTAGGGCTGGTGTTATGTAGTGTTTGGTACCGTGACTATGGCTGGTGTTATGTAGTGTTTGGTACCATGACTATGGCTGGTGTTATGTAGTGTTTGGTACCGTGACTAGGGCTGGTGTTATGTAGTGTTTGGTACCGTGACTAGGGCTGGTGTTATGGAGTGTTTGGTACCGTGACTATGGCTGGTGTTATGGAGTGTTTGGTATCGTGACTAGGGCTGGTGTTATGTAGTGTTTGGTACCGTGACTAGGGCTGGTGTTATGTAGTGTTTGGTACCGTGACTAGGGCTGGTGTTATGTAGTGTTTGGTACCGTGAATATGGCTGGTGTTATGTAGTGTTTGGTACCGTGACTAGGGCTGGTGTTATGTAGTGTTTGGTACCGTGACTAGGGCTGGTGTTATGTAGTGTTTGGTACCGTGACTATGGCTGGTGTTATGTAGTGTTTGGTACCGTGACTATGGCTGGTGTTATCTAGTGTTTGGTACCGTGACTATGGCTGGTGTTATGTAGTGTTTGGTACCGTGACTATGGCTGGTGTTATGTAGTGTTTGGGTACCGTGACAAGGGCTGGTGTTATGTAGTGTTTGGTACCGTGACTAGGGCTGGTGTTATGTAGTATTTGGTACCGTGACAAGGGCTGGTGTTATGTAGTGTTTGGTACCGTGACTAGGGCTGGTGTTATGTAGTGTTTGGTACCGTGACAAGGGCTTGTGTTATGTAGTGTTTGGTACCGTGACTAGGGCTGGTGTTATGTAGTGTTTGGTACCGTGACAAGGGCTGGTGTTATGTAGTGTTTGGTACCGTGACAAGGGCTGGTGTTATGTAGTGTTTGGTACCGTGACTAGGGCTGGTGTTATGGAGTGTTAGGTACCGTGACTAGGGCTGGTGTTATGTAGTGTTTGGTACCGTGACTAGGGCTGGTGTTATGGAGTGTTTGGTACCGTGACTAGGGCTGGTGTTATGTAGTGTTTGGTACCGTGACTAGGGCTGGTGTTATGGAGTGTTTGGTACCGTGACTATGGCTGGTGTTATGTAGTGTTTGGTACCGTGACTAGGGCTGGTGTTATGGAGTGTTTGGTACCATGACTATGGCTGGTGTTATGTGTTTGGTACCGTGACTAGGGCTGGTGTTATGGAGTGTTTGGTACCGTGACTATGGCTGGTGTTATGTAGTGTTTGGTACCGTGACAAGGGCTGGTGTTATGTAGTGTTTGGTACCGTGACTAGGGCTGGTGTTATGTAGTGTTTGGTACCGTGACAAGGGCTGGTGTTATGTAGTGTTTGGTACCGTGACTAGGGCTGGTGTTATGTAGTGTTTGGTACCGTGACTAGGGCTGGTGTTATGTAGTGTTTGGTACCGTGACTATGGCTGGTGTTATGTAGTGTTTGGTACCGTGACTATGGCTGGTGTTATGTAGTGTTTGGTACCGTGACTATGGCTGGTGTTATGTAGTGTTTGGTACCGTGACTATGGCTGGTGTTATGTAGTGTTTGGTACCGTGACTATGGCTGGTGTTATGTAGGTGTTTGGTACCGTGACTATGGCTGGTGTTATGTAGTGTTTGGTACCGTGACTAGGGCTGGTGTTATGTAGTGTTTGGTACCGTGACAAGGGCTGGTGTTATGTAGTGTTTGGTACCGTGACTAGGGCTGGTGTTATGTAGTGTTTGGGGCTGGGTTATGTAGTGTTTGGTACCGTGACTATGGCTGGTGTTATGTAGTGTTGTACCGTGACTAGGGCTGGTGTTATGTAGTGTTTGGTACCGTGACTATGGCTGGTGTTATGTAGTGTTTGGTACCATGACTATGGCTGGTGTTATGTAGTGTTTGGTACCGTGACTATGGCTGGTGTTATGTAGGTGTTTGGTACCGTGACTATGGCTGGTGTTATGTAGTGTTTGGTACCGTGACTAGGGCTGGTGTTATGTAGTGTTTGGTACCGTGACAAGGGCTGGTGTTATGTAGTGTTTGGTACCGTGACTAGGGCTGGTGTTATGTAGTGTTTGGTACCGTGACTAGGGCTGGTGTTATGTAGTGTTTGGTACCGTGACTATGGCTGGTGTTATGTAGTGTTTGGTACCATGACTATGGCTGGTGTTATGTAGTGTTTGGTACCGTGACTAGGGCTGGTGTTATGTAGTGTTTGGTACCGTGACTAGGGCTGGTGTTATGGAGTGTTTGGTACCGTGACTATGGCTGGTGTTATGGAGTGTTTGGTATCGTGACTAGGGCTGGTGTTATGTAGTGTTTGGTACCGTGACTAGGGCTGGTGTTATGTAGTGTTTGGTACCGTGACTAGGGCTGGTGTTATGTAGTTTGGTACCGTGAATATGGCTGGTGTTATGTAGTGTTTGGTACCGTGACTAGGGCTGGTGTTATGTAGTGTTTGGTACCGTGACTAGGGCTAGTGTTATGTAGTGTTTGGTACCGTGACTATGGCTGGTGTTATGTAGTGTTTGGTACCGTGACTATGGCTGGTGTTATCTAGTGTTTGGTACCGTGACTATGGCTGGTGTTATGTAGTGTTTGGTACCGTGACTATGGCTGGTGTTATGTAGTGTTTGGTACCGTGACAAGGGCTGGTGTTATGTAGTGTTTGGTACCGTGACTAGGGCTGGTGTTATGTAGTATTTGGTACCGTGACAAGGGCTGGTGTTATGTAGTGTTTGGTACCGTGACTAGGGCTGGTGTTATGTAGTGTTTGGTACCGTGACAAGGGCTTGTGTTATGTAGTGTTTGGTACCGTGACTAGGGCTGGTGTTATGTAGTGTTTGGTACCGTGACAAGGGCTGGTGTTATGTAGTGTTTGGTACCGTGACAAGGGCTGGTGTTATGTAGTGTTTGGTACCGTGACTAGGGCTGGTGTTATGGAGTGTTTGGTACCGTGACTAGGGCTGGTGTTATGTAGTGTTTGGTACCGTGACTAGGGCTGGTGTTATGTAGTGTTTGGTACCGTGACTATGGCTGGTGTTATGTAGTGTTTGGTACCGTGACTATGGCTGGTGTTATGTAGTGTTTGGTACCGTGACTATGGCTGGTGTTATGTAGTGTTTGGTACCGTGACTATGGCTGGTGTTATGTAGGTGTTTGGTACCGTGACTATGGCTGGTGTTATGTAGTGTTTGGTACCGTGACTAGGGCTGGTGTTATGTAGTGTTTGGTACCGTGACAAGGGCTGGTGTTATGTAGTGTTTGGTACCGTGACTAGGGCTGGTGTTATGTAGTGTTTGGTACCGTGACTAGGGCTGGTGTTATGTAGTGTTTGGTACCGTGACTATGGCTGGTGTTATGTAGTGTTTGGTACCATGACTATGGCTGGTGTTATGTAGTGTTTGGTACCGTGACTAGGGCTGGTGTTATGTAGTGTTTGGTACCGTGACTAGGGCTGGTGTTATGGAGTGTTTGGTACCGTGACTATGGCTGGTGTTATGGAGTGTTTGGTATCGTGACTAGGGCTGGTGTTATGTAGTGTTTGGTACCGAGACTAGGGCTGGTGTTATGTAGTGTTTGGTACCGTGACTAGGGCTGGTGTTATGTAGTGTTTGGTACCGTGACTAGGGCTGGTGTTATGTAGTGTTTGGTACCGTGACAAGGGCTGGTGTTATGTAGTGTTTGGTACCGTGACAAGGGCTGGTGTTATGTAGTGTTTGGTACCGTGACTAGGGCTGGTGTTATGTAGTGTTTGGTACCGTGACAAGGGCTGGTGTTATGTAGTGTTTGGTACCGTGACAAGGGCTGGTGTTATGTAGTGTTTGGTACCGTGACTAGGGCTGGTGTTATGGAGTGTTTGGTACCGTGACTAGGGCTGGTGTTATGTAGTGTAGTGTTTGGTACCGTGACTAGGGCTGGTGTTATGTAGTGTTTGGTACCGTGACTATGGCTGGTGTTATGTAGTGTTTGGTACCGTGACTATGGCTGGTGTTATGTAGTGTTTGGTACCGTGACTATGGCTGGTGTTATGTAGTGTTTGGTACCGTGACTATGGCTGGTGTTATGTAGTGTTTGGTACCGTGACTATGGCTGGTGTTATGTAGGTGTTTGGTACCGTGACTATGGCTGGTGTTATGTAGTGTTTTGGTACCGTGACTAGGGCTGGTGTTATGTAGTGTTTGGTACCGTGACAAGGGCTGGTGTTATGTAGTGTTTGGTACCGTGACTAGGGCTGGTGTTATGTAGTGTTTGGTACCGTGACTAGGGCTGGTGTTATGTAGTGTTTGGTACCGTGACTATGGCTGGTGTTATGTAGTGTTTGGTACCATGACTATGGCTGGTGTTATGTAGTGTTTGGTACCGTGACTAGGGCTGGTGTTATGTAGTGTTTGGTACCGTGACTAGGGCTGGTGTTATGGAGTGTTTGGTACCGTGACTATGGCTGGTGTTATGGAGTGTTTGGTATCGTGACTAGGGCTGGTGTTATGTAGTGTTTGGTACCGTGACTAGGGCTGGTGTTATGTAGTGTTTGGTACCGTGACTAGGGCTGGTGTTATGTAGTGTTTGGTACCGTGAATATGGCTGGTGTTATGTAGTGTTTGGTACCGTGACTAGGGCTGGTGTTATGTAGTGTTTGGTACCGTGACTAGGGCTGGTGTTATGTAGTGTTTGGTACCGTGACTATGGCTGGTGTTATGTAGTGTTTGGTACCGTGACTATGGCTGGTGTTATCTAGTGTTTGGTACCGTGACTATGGCTGGTGTTATGTAGTGTTTGGTACCGTGACTATGGCTGGTGTTATGTAGTGTTTGGTACCGTGACAAGGGCTGGTGTTATGTAGTGTTTGGTACCGTGACTAGGGCTGGTGTTATGTAGTATTTGGTACCGTGACAAGGGCTGGTGTTATGTAGTGTTTGGTACCGTGACTAGGGCTGGTGTTATGTAGTGTTTGGTACCGTGACAAGGGCTTGTGTTATGTAGTGTTTGGTACCGTGACTATGGCTGGTGTTATGTAGTGTTTGGTACCGTGACAAGGGCTGGTGTTATGTAGTGTTTGGTACCGTGACAAGGGCTGGTGTTATGTAGTGTTTGGTACCGTGACTAGGGCTGGTGTTATGGAGTGTTTGGTACCGTGACTAGGGCTGGTGGTGTTATGTAGTGTTTGGTACCGTGACTAGGGCTGGTGTTATGGAGTGTTTGGTACCGTGACTAGGGCTGGTGTTATGTAGTGTTTGGTACCGTGACTAGGGCTGGTGTTATGGAGTGTTTGGTACCGTGACTATGGCTGGTGTTATGTAGTGTTTGGTACCGTGACTAGGGCTGGTGTTATGGAGTGTTTGGTACCATGACTATGGCTGGTGTTATGTAGTGTTTGGTACCGTGACTAGGGCTGGTGTTATGGAGTGTTTGGTACCGTGACTATGGCTGGTGTTATGTAGTGTTTGGTACCGTGACAAGGGCTGGTGTTATGTAGTGTTTGGTACCGTGACTAGGGCTGGTGTTATGTAGTGTTTGGTACCGTGACAAGGGCTGGTGTTATGTAGTGTTTGGTACCGTGACTAGGGCTGGTGTTATGTAGTGTTTGGTACCGTGACTAGGGCTGGTGTTATGTAGTGTTTGGTACCGTGACTATGGCTGGTGTTATGTAGTGTTTGGTACCGTGACTATGGCTGGTGTTATGTAGTGTTGGTACCGTGACTATGGCTGGTGTTATGTAGTGTTGGTACCGTGACTATGGGCTGGTGTTATGTAGTGTTTGGTACCGTGACTATGGCTGGTGTTATGTAGGTGTTTGGTACCGTGACTATGGCTGGTGTTATGTAGTGTTTGGTACCGTGACTAGGGCTGGTGTTATGTAGTGTTTGGTACCGTGACAAGGGCTGGTGTTATGTAGTGTTTGGTACCGTGACTAGGGCTGGTGTTATGTAGTGTTTGGTACCGTGACTAGGGCTGGTGTTATGTAGTGTTTGGTACCGTGACTATGGCTGGTGTTATGTAGTGTTTGGTACCATGACTATGGCTGGTGTTATGTAGTGTTTGGTACCGTGACTAGGGCTGGTGTTATGTAGTGTTTGGTACCGTGACTAGGGCTGGTGTTATGGAGTGTTTGGTACCGTGACTATGGCTGGTGTTATGTAGTGTTTGGTACCGTGGCTAGGGCTGGTGTTATGTAGTGTTTGGTACCGTGACTATTGCTGGTGTTATGTAGGGTTTGGTACCGTGACTATTGCTGGTGTTATGTAGTGTTTGGTACCGTGACTATTGCTGGTGTTATGTAGGGTTTGGTACCGTGACTATGGCTGGTGTTATGTAGGGTTTGGTACCGTGACTAGGGCTGGTGTTATGTAGTGTTTGGTACCGTGACTATTGCTGGTGTTATGTAGTGTTTGGTACCGTGACTATTGCTGGTGTTATGTAGGGTTTGGTACCGTGACTATGGCTGGTGTTATGTAGTGTTTGGTACCGTGACTATTGCTGGTGTTATGTAGTGTTTGGTACCGTGACTATTGCTGGTGTTATGTAGTGTTTGGTACCGTGACTATGGCTGGTGTTATGTAGTGTTTGGTACCGTGACTATGGCTGGTGTTATGGAGTGTTTGGTACCGTGACTATGGCTGGTGTTATGTAGGGCTCTGGTTTATTATTTAGTGCTACCGTACCTTCTTTCCCTGTGTCGGGTATTGATTTATAAGATTATACAGTCCTTATGTTTACTAAGAGGAAGTTATATACATATATACAGTATATATATATATATATATATATATATATATATATATATATATATATATATATATGTATATATATATATATATATATTTTGTATATTGTGCTTGATATGTATAAAGTATATGTTACTGTTTACCTCGGATTCGTAGACTGGTGGATGTCAAATCAATATACATTAAATATTAAATGAAAGCTGAATTTGATTTAGCTATAGAGAAATGCTACTGATGGACTTTATGTATGTTATTCTTAATGATCCCTCCTCCGTGTACACCCAGTCTGACAAGCAATCTGAGAGCGGGCCAAGACATACCTGCACAGTTTGTCATCGGAAATAGTTACGGTTTTAGTTATTTAGTCACGCAGGTAGAGTATATGGTGGGGTATGGGGGTATATGGTGGGGTATGGGGGTATATGGTGGGGTATGGGGGTATATGGTGGGGTATGGGGGTATGTGGACCTTATCCGGTGGACCCCAAGCGATTTAATATAAATATACACTCCAGGACCAGCCACTTAATTTTTCTTTTTTCCCTGAAAACACATGGGATGGGATAGTATTGAAGGAAAACAAAACAAATGTTCACCTAGGTCATTTAGGGGTCGGAGGGGGGGGGGGGGTGGGGGGGGGGGGGACGACGGAAAGTCGCCGTATCACATGGGGTGATAGGCCGGGTAGGCAATATACTCGAAAATGAATCCCGCGTATGCCCACACGCACGCGGCTGGACTTGGAGGGTTGCCAACCATAGGTATTGTTCCGTGGGACCCTAAAGTAGTTCCCATACAAATCTGAACCCTCTAGGTGCCATAGGACAAGAGTAATTAAGGCGGATGCAACCATTGCGACGCTGGGGTTTAGGGTAACATACATAGGGCCTAGGCGACACATAACGAGAGTCGCTGGTACCCAAGGGGTTAAGGGGGTAGTACTCGCTTTTTCTGGACACCCTTCTCTCTCACGTTTAGCATATTCATTTTGAGGTTTTAACACTTACGCTGCGGGCATATTTCCGCCATATTAGAGCTCATTCAGGCACTCCTGATTGATTTACCAAGTGCCTGCATGAAATGAAATCTATTCAGCCAAAAACTAGAAGAAAATAGCTTCAAAATGACACCCAAAACGAACTTTGTAGCTCGCGGGGCTCACCCGCAGCGCTACCATAGACATTCGCTAAAATTAGCAATTATCGCTAATGTCGCGTTACATTTGCCTTTGGCAGCACTGAATATCTCGCAAGACTCTGACTCAGAGCCCTCAGTGACTGGGAGAAGGACGTGTGGCCTGTCGCGCTCCCGCTCCCTCGCACTCGATTTTACAGGCTTTAAAAGCCATGGCATTCGGGAACGTCTCCCGCAGGGAGAGGGTTAAGACGTTAGTTCCGTTAGTTTAGCGATTTTGAGATCTTTCGCCTCATATTTTATTGTTGTCAGAATTAAGACCTCTTGTGCCCTCTAGGTGTCAATTGCTTCCTGGCGAGCGATAGCGAGCCTCTAATTTTAGAAGGCCGGGACATTTTTCTGCCGGAAAACGTACAAATTTATCTTGAAAGGGGGTCTAGGTTTTTTTTTTTTTAAGCTTGATGGAGGTCTAGCGATGAAACTAAAACAATACATTAATAAATAAATATATAAACCAAAAAACAAGCACTACCCCCCTTCAGCACCATGACCACATAGGTTTATCATGCCGGTTACTATTAGAGGATTTGTTTTAGCTTTTAAGGGGAGATTTCCACTTGAGGGATTTTTTTCTGGACCCCTTTCTCTCTCATGTTTAGCCCCATTGCTTTTTAGATTTTAAGACGCTCGCCCCCTTTAGTTTGTCGATTTTAAGAACTTTCGCCCCATTTCTGTCAATTTTAAGAACTTTCGTGCCATTTAGGTGTCGATTTTTCCTGGCGAGCGATAGCGAGCCTGTAATTTGAGAGGAACCGGCCTTTGGCCGGGAAATTTTTCTACCGAAAAATGTACAAATTAATCTTGAAAGGGGGTCTAGGGGGTGTAATTTTAAGCTTGATGGAGTTCTAGGGAAGAAACTAAATACCTCCCCTTAATCAATCTCTAGGACTGACTGGGATGTTCAGGATCTCCATAAATTCTCTTAATAACACACAACCTTCTTCTAAACTCCCCTGCTGTCGCCACCTGCCCTGTACACTCTCTCTCTCACACACACACCCTCACTCACTCACTCTCTCTCTCTCTCTCTCTCAAACCATTCCCCCTGCCTCTCCCCTGTTGTCGTCACCTCCCCTGTAATCAATCAATCTCTCTCTCTCTCTCTCACACACACACACACACACACTCTCTTTCTCTCTAACTGACTGACTGACTCACTCACACACACACACTCTCACACACACACACACACACACACACTCTCTCTCTCTCCCCTCTCCCCTGCCATCGTCACCTTCCCTGTAATCATCACTCCTTAATCCTAAATCACTGAAGACAATCCCGCACGCACCACTAGTCATCACAACTTTATAGGGAGAGTTCTGATACCCGTATAGTTTTCATGGCCGCCTTCTCTCTCGTGTTTAACCCCATTGCTTTTTATATTTTAGGACGTTCGGCCCATTAGTTTGGCGATTTTAACACCTTTCGTGCCATTTCGTTGTCAATTTTAAGACCTTTCGTGCCATTTAGATGTCCTGGCGAGCGATAGCGAGCCTGAAATTTTAAGAGGAATCGGCCTTCGGCCGACACATTTTTCTACCGAAAAATGTACAAATTCATCCTGAAGGGGGTCTAGGTGTTTTTATAAGCTTGATGGAGGTCTAGGGAGGAAACTAAAAAAAAAATATATATATAAAAGATATATAAAATATATAAAAAAGATATATAAAAAATATAAAAGATATATAAAAGATATATTAAAACATATAAAAGATAATTTATATAAAAGATAATTTATATAAAAGATAAAGATATATAAAAGATATAAAAGATATATAAAAGATATAAAAGATATATAAAAGATATAAAAGATATATAAAAGAGCCCATCTCCCCTTAATCCTGAATCACTGAGGACAATCCCGCACGCACCACTAGTCATCACACATTTATAGGGAGAGTTCTGATGCCCTAGTTTTGATGATAGGCTTTCTATTGTACGCCTTTAGCAACATTTGGTCTACACCTTCATATGCTGTGAAGTTAACCTATTATGAGCACATGTTAACCCTATTAGGTGCAGGGCGGGCCAATTTGGAGCCTCCCAGTTTTACTCCATTAGCTTGGAGATTTTAAGACGTTTCATCGCATTAGTTTGGCAATTATATGATGCTTCAACCCAATAAGGTGTCGATTTTTCCTGGGTGAGCGAAAGCGAGCCCGCAATTTGGGAGAAACCGGCCTTTGGCCGGGACATTGTTCTACCGAAAAATGTACACATTTAGCTTGAAGGGGGTCTGGGGGACGTTTTTTTTTAGTTTGAAGGGGGTTTGGAGAGGCGTTTTTAGTTTGAAGGGGGTTTGGAGGCGCGTTTTAGATTGAAGGGGGTTTGGAGAGCGTTTTTAGTTTGAAGGGGTTTGGAGAGGCGTTTTAGATTGAAGGGGGTTTGGAGAGGCGTTTTAGATTGAAGGGGGTTGGAGAGGCGTTTTTAGTTTGAAGGGGGTTTGGAGAGGCGTTTTTAGTTTGAAGGGGGTTTGGAGAGGCGTTTTTAGTTTGAAGGGGGTTTGGAGAGGCGGTTTTTGATTGAAGGGCGTTTGGAGAGGCGTTTTTAGTTTGAAGGGGGTTTGGAGAGGCATTTTTTGTTTGAAGGGGGTTTGGAGAGGCGTTTTTAGTTTGGAGGGGGTTTGGTGAGGCGTTTTTAGTTTGAAGGAGGTTTGGAGAGGCGTTTTTAGTTTGAAGGGGGTTTGGAGAGGCGTTTTTAGTTTGAAGGGGGTTTGGAGAGGCGTTTTTAGTTTGAAGGAGGTTTGGAGAGGCGTTTTTAGTTTGAAGGAGGTTTGGAGAGGCGTTTTTAGTTTGAAGGGGGTTTGGAGAGGCGTTTTTAGTTTCAAGGGGGTTTGGAGACGGCTTTTTAGTTTGTAGGGGGTTTGGAGAGGCGTTTTTAGTTTGAAGGGGGTTTGGAGAGGCGTTTTTAGTTGGAAGGGGGTTTGGAGAGGCGTTTTTCCAAGTCTTGCGGGTAAACTAAAAACACATTGTTAGAAAATGGCTAAAACAAATAAAAACCTCTAATAATTCAACAACACACCATAATAACCCCCAAGACGTTGCACCAGATAGTGTTAAGGGGGGGATGGCCGTATTTATTGGCTTAGGGTTTAATCTTTTTGTTATTATTTAGTCTCCCCTCTACTCTAAACCCTTCATCAAGCTGTAAAAAACACCCCGTTAAGATGCATTGATACATTTTTCGGTAGAAAAATGTCCTGCAGCCAAAGGTCATCGCTATCGCTCGCCAGGAACAACTCGACACCCAAATGGCACGAAAAGTCTTAACATTGACAAAGAAATGGGGTGTAAAGTCTTAAAATCGCCAAACTAATGAGCCGAACGTCTATGGGGGTGTTTTTTACAGATTGATGGGGGTCTAGGGAGGATACGAAACAAAATAATTAACAGATAGAACAACAAGGCAAATATAGCCTATACGCTATAAGGGGGGTGACCTGATTTGTGTTCTCTCCTTTTCTCTCTTTCTCTGGCTTGTATCCATTCGGCCCCATTCAGCCAACTATTTTAAGACGTTTATCCCCATCTAGGTGTCGATTTCTTCCTGGCGAGCGATAGCGACCCAGCATTATATGAAGAAATCCGGCTTCGCCGGAGACATTTTTCTATCGAAAAATGTACAAATTTAGCCTGCTGTCAAACAAAAATTAAAATATGCTGGCTCGCTACCGCTCACCAGTAAAAAATTGACACCTGGATGGGGATAAATGTCTTAAAACAGTAGGCTGAATGGGGCCAAATGGATACAAGCCAGATAAAGATAGAAAAGGACAGAACAAAAACAGGTCAACCCCCTTAAACAAAATTATAATCAAATGAAACAAAAATAAAAATAAAAACAACGTTGATACTGTAATGCCTTTGATAAACCCTCCCTATACAAGTCTGTGCTTAGTTGCGCTTATATCGGGATTATGGTCAGGGAATTATCTACCATGACACGGGGATTATTTCTACTATACTGCAGAGACCTTTCCTAAGCTTAGTAAAATCAATAATAATAATAATAATAATAATAATAATAATAAATAATAATAAAAATAATAATAATAATAATAATAATAATAATAATAATAATCACCATTAGACATTACTATTATGTTACCATTAGACGATGTTTTGTTTCCAGTTTACAATCTACCTCTATAGGACTCAAAGGGGTAAATACGATATCAATATACCTTCCGAATAACACATAGGTCCTTCTCAAACTGCATAAAGTCGTCTCACCTAAGCCAGAGTGAAAGGTAAAAGGACGTCATGGCCCTTAAGGGAGATATGGCGCTTAAGGGGAGATATGGCGCTTAAGGGGAGATATGGCGCTTAAGGGGAGATATGGCGCTTAAGGGGAGATATGGCGCTTAAGGGGAGATATGGCGCTTTTCTAGACCACCTTCTCCCTCATCTTTAGCCCCATTATTTTGGCGATTTTATGAACTTTCGCCCCATTTCTGTCAATTTTAAGACCTTTCCTGCCATTTAGGTGTCGATTTTTTCCTGGCGAGCGAGAGCGAGCCTGTAATTTAAGAGGAACCGGCCTTTGGCCGGAACATTTTTCTACCGAAAAATGTACAAATTTGTCTTGAAAGGAGGTCTAGGGGGCGTCTTTTTAAGCTTCATGGAGGTCTAGCGAGGAAACTAGAACAATAATCAATAAATGAAAAACTCGACCAAAACGTGAAGGATCTGGCCTTAACCCCTACAGTACCGGCGACGTAATTTTCAACATATTTTGGCAACTTTTAGACAATTTTATTCAGATTAGGAAGGATCTCTAGCAATACTAAGGTTTCAAACTATCTCAACCAACCCTTTTAACGACGGCAGATCCTTCCTAGGCTGCATAATATCGTCTAAATATAGCTATACTAAAAGATAACATTCGTCGCTGGTACTCAAAGGGTTAAGGGGTTAGTGAGAGTTCAAAGTTTTATCGCCAAAATTCTTGGTGAGAGTTCAAAGTTTTATCGACAAAATTCTTAGTGAGAGTTCAAAGTTTTATCGACAAAATTCTTAGTGAGAGTTCAAAGTTTTATCGCCAAAATTCTTAGTGAGAGTTCAAAGTTTTATCGACAAAATTCTTAGTGAGAGTTCAAAGTTTTATCGCCAAAATTCTTAGTGAGAGTTCAAAGTTTTATCGACAAAATTCTTAGTGAGAGTTCAAAGTTTTATCGACAAAATTCTTAGTGAGAGTTCAAAGTTTTATCGACAAAATTCTTAGTGCGAGTTCAAAGTTTTATCGACAAAATTCTTAGTGAGAGTTCAAAGTTTTATCGCCAAAATTCTTAGTGAGAGTTCAAATTGTTATCGACAAAATTCTTAGTGAGAGTTCAAAGTTTTATCGACAAAATTCTTAGTGAGAGTTCAAAGTTTTATCGACAAAATTCTTTATAGGGACATTCACTAGACTTATTTTTACTTCATTGACAGGAACTTTGGATATCTAACTCCTATATGCCGACGTATTGTGAGGGTCAATATAACAGCATCTCCATCTTTATAAATTCACACATTATATTTCCATTAGTGGTGTACTTCGCAGTTTATACTTATTTTTCCTTTATTTACTTACTAGCAGGGTTACCCGGCGTTGCCCGGGTAATCACCATAATCACCATCACTACTACCACCACTACTACTACCATAATCACCATCATCAATCACTACTACTACAATCATCACAATACTACTACTACCATAATCACCGGCCTCGACCTCCCTGTGCTTCATTAAACGGCGACCTCGATTTCGGCCGCTAAATGACCTCTGATTTTGGATCTGACCTCATCCGTACCCCCATTGGGGGGCTGCGAACAACTTTCGTTCCATACACCTTTTCGATCGGAGGCCTCCTTCTGCCCCAAACGGGCCATTATTTTCGCATTTTTTTCGCTCCCGTATACTACATAAGTTCTGCCGAAAATTTGATTAAACAAAAGTGTCTCTGATTTCCACTAAACTCGCCTAAAACCATCTCCAAAGCCTGGGCTTTCCAACGGTGCCCCACACTCCCACCTGGCACCAAAACTGTGGGAGGAGTTTAGTAACAAAGGTAGGGTAACTGACAGACAGACTGACAGACAAACATTGACCTTTATTTATTAAGATTTTAATTATTAACTTTATTTGCTTGTTTTCTTATGTTGTACTCACCAGTAGCCCAAACGTTGTTACCTGCCAACAACACAACTCACCTGAGGAAGACAAATACAACATTAGTTTAACGTTTGAATCTAACATATTAATTTCACTCTCCTTGGAAAGGTCTTAAAATTGACAACGAAATGGGGCGAAAGGTGTTTAAATCGCCTAACTAATGGGGCGAACGTCATTAAATCTGAAACCAAAGGGGCTTAACCTAAGGAAGAAGGGGGGACCGGAAAAAAGACCCATCTCCCCTTAATGGAGCCCTGAATAATCCCAGCCTGATAGTATACGTTCCATACCTGTAGTAGGGATATGGTTTGGTGAGAGAGAGAGAGAGAGAGAGAGAGAGAGAGAGAGAGAGAGAGAGTACAAAGGAGTACAAAGGAAATCAAGCAACAACAGATCTAGTGACCCTTCTAGGTTGCTTGTCCTCCAAAACACTGAGGATCAAGTGTCCAAACAGTGGTTTAGAGTGGGTAAGGGAACATTGGAAAGGGAACTACTGCCCTGCCACTAACGTGGCAGGACTAGGAAGTTAGTAGGGGACATATGGGTTAGTAACTGAGGGGAGGATAAAGTTATTCATTTACAAACGCAGTCAGTCGCGGGTTTGATGCGAGATATTTGTCTAGGCGGAATTTAAATGAACCAACGGTGCTGCAGTCTATAACGTCTCGGGGAAGCCCATTCCACAAGTTGACAACTCGATTGAAGAAGAAATTCTTAGATTCGTGCGAGTTAAAAGATTTACCAATAATTTTGCAACCGTTTCCCCGCGTGTAATTAGATTGGTCGATAGTGAGGTACTTACTACAGTTCATATTGTCGATGACTTTGATGATTTTGAACACTTGAATTAAGTTGCCTCTTAATCTGCGCTGGGTTAAAGGAAATAGATTTAATTCTCTAAGACGCTCTTCGTATGGTTTGTTCTTTAGGCTAGGTATCATTTTGGTAACTCTACGTTGAACTCGTTCTAGCTTGTTTATATCTTTTTGGTAATAAGGGCACCAGGATTGAACGCAGTATTCCAGAAGAGGGCGGACTAAGGAATTGTAAAGGGTTAGGATAACTTCTTTGGATTTATGCTCAAATGACCTGCCTATAAAGCCAATTATTTTGTTTGCCTTCTTAACAACTTCTGAACATTGTTGACTCGGTTTTAGGTTACTCGATATTGTTACTCCCAGATCAGTTTCTCTGTTTACATTCTTAAGCTGAGTGCCATTCATCGATTAGTTTGCTTTCTCATTTAGGTATCCGACATGTAGTACTTTACATTTATCCGCATTGAACCTCATTTGCCAAATTTGGGCCCAACATGACAATTTATCTAGATTGTGTTGCATATCGTCAACTTGTTCTTTTGAGATTACGCTATTTGCAATTTTTGTATCGTCAGCAAATTTTGAGATTGTGCAGGTGAGACCCTCATCTATGTCGTTGATGTAAATTAGAAAGAGAATTGGTCCTAGTACCGATCCCTGGGGTACCCCGCTACTTACATTGGTCCATTTAGATGCCTTACCGTTTATGACTACCCTTTGCTTTCTGTTGCTGAGCCAATTTTCTATCCATTTCAACACACCGTCTTGTATTCCATGCGCTTTTAGTTTTTAGCAGTAAACGTTTGTGGGGAACTTTGTCAAAGGCCTTTTGAAAATCAAGGTATATAATATCTACAGCTTTACTCTCGTAGAGGTTGAGGATATCGTGGAAGAAGTCTAAGAGGTTGGTTAAACAGGAACGTTTTTTACGAAAGCCGTGTTGAGTATCTTTAAGTATGTTATTTTCCTCCAAGTGATTTACGAGTCTGTCTCGTATGACCGTTTCTAGCATTTTACATACAACTGAGGTTAAGCTAATTGGACGATAGTTACTGGGTAGGGATTTGCTGCCTTTTTTGAATATCGGTGTTACGTTGGCTAGCTTCCACTGATCAGGCATAGTTCCAGACTGCAAGGATTTATTGAATAGTAATGTCAGTGGTTTGGAGAGCTCATTCTTAGCTTCCTTTAGAACTCTAGGCGAGATTGTATCAGGTCCTGGCGTTTATTTACCTTGAGTTTATCTAAACAATTCAATACTTCTCTCTCTGTAACGGTGATATTGCTTAGAACATCTGAAATTATCAATCTGAATCGGCGATGGTGTAGGGATATCACAGGTCTTCTGTTGTAAAAACTGATGCAAAGAAGGTATTGAGGGCATGACTCATTTGTACTTCGTCTTTGGTGTATTCTCCTTTTTCATCGACTAACGGTCCAACAGTTGAAGTAACTACTTTTTTCTTTCTGATATAACTATAGAATTCTTTCGGGTTTGTTTTACTTTGATTCGCAATATGTAACTCTAAGGTCTTACAAATTTCACCCGTTCTTCGTCATTTTGTGAGGATTTTAATCTATCATTAGCACATTTTTTAGCAAGCAGGCAGTTTGAAATATCTTTATTCCACCATTTGGGCTTATTATTATGGCCTGGACGCCGTATTTTCGCTGGTATGCAGTCTTGCACTGCTTTTAGGTAAGTGGTTTCGAATAACTTCCAAGATGTATTTATGTCGTTATTGTTAATTAAAAAGCTCCAGTCAGTCTCTTTAAACATAGCTCTAAGTTTATGGAAGTTTGCTTTCTTGAAATTAGGGACTTTTTCGATGCTACTATTTGGTTCGTTACTAGTAAACTTTAAAGTGAAAGTTATCGTACGATGGTCGCTGTTACTGAATTCATCACCAACATTCAAATTCTCTATCACTTCTTCTTTTGTTGCAAGTACAATGTCAAGACCGTTATTACCACGGGTCGGCATTCGAACAAATTGATAAAGCGAACTCTCTTGCAAGTTCGTATACAAGTCATGTCCGGAGTGTGAGAAGTAAGAGTATCGCCCCACTTGGTCACAGGTAAATTAAAGTCGCCAAAAATTACGGTATCTTGTGAGTTACTTACATCTGCAATTTGTTCGTAAATTTCTCGGTCAGTTTGCACTGATTGAGCTGGAGGTCTGTATAGTAACGCAAGTATTATTTTTGTACCTTTATTATTCTTTATTAGCACAAAAGATGTGTCGACGTTCACAATTTGAGGTTTTGACCGAAGGGTCGGGTTAAGACTTTTTTGATCTAAAAATAAACGCCACCTCCATTTTTATTATTCGGACTGTCTCAAACATTACATACCAGTAGAGTGAGTGAGTGAGTGAGTGAGTGAGTGTGTGGTGAGTGAGTGAGTGAGTGAGTGAGTGAGTGAGTGTGAGTGAGTGATGTGATGTGAGTGAGTGGGGTCGCGTGGTGAGTGGTGAGTGAGGAGCGGAGAGAGAGAGAGAGAGAGAGAGAGAGAGAGAGAGAGAGAGAGAGAGAGAGAGAGAGAGATTCCTGTAGTAGGGATATGGTTTGGTTAGTAACTGAATAAAGTACGACTGTGGCGTATTACTCAGCTCACAGGAGAGAGTGAGTGAGTGAGTGAGTGAGTGAGTGAGTGAGTGAGTGAGTGAGTGAGTGAGTGAGTGAGTGAGAGTGAGAGTGAGAGAGAGAGAGAGAGTGAGAGTGAGTGAGTGAGTGAGTGAGAGTGAGTGAGAGAGAGAGAGAGAGAGAGAGAGAGTGAGTGGTGAGTGTGAGTGAGTGAGTGAGTGAGTGAGAGAGTGAGAGAGAGAGTGAGTGAGCCTATCTTCTGGCTCAGCGACAGAAAGCAAAGAGTAGTCATAAACGGTAAGGCATCAAAATGGACAATGAAGTAGCGGGGTACCCCAGGGATCGGTACTAGGACCAATTCCTCTTTCTAATTTACATCAACGACAGAGATGAGGGTCTCACCTGTGACAATCTCAAAAGTTTCTGAGGATGCAAAAAATGCAAATAGCGTACTCTCAAAGCACAAGTTGACCCGATATACAAACCACAATCTAGATAAATTTGTCAGGTTGTTGGGCCCAACATTTGGCAAATGAGTTTCAATGCGGCTATAAATGTAAAGTACTACATATCGGATACCTAAAATGAGAAAGCAAACCTATTTCGCTGAAATGGCACTCAAGCTTAAGAATGTAAACAGAGAAACCGATCTGGCGAGTGAAAGTAACCAAATATTCTGCACTAACCTAAAACCGGGAGTCACCCAATGTTCCGAGTTGTTTTAAGAAGGCAAACAAAATAATTGGCTTTATAGGCAGGTCAGTCATTTGAGCATAAAAAGAATCCAAAGAAGTTATCCTAACCCTTTTTAACAATTCATTAGTCCGCCCTCTTCTGGAATACTACTGGCGTTCAATCCTGGTGCCCTTATTACCAAAAGCTTATAAACAAGCTCAGCACGAGTTCAACGTAACTGAGTAACCAAAATGATACCTAGACTAAAGAACAAACTATACGAAGAGCGACTTAGAGAATTAAATCTATTTACAGTAACGCAGCGCAGATTAAGAGGTGACTTAACTTCAAGTGTTTCAAAATCATCAAAGGCATCGACAATATGAACTGTACGTAAGTAACTTCCCACGCACTATCGACCCAATCTAATTACACGTCGGGGAAACGGTTGCAAAATTATTGGTAAATCTTTTAACTCACACGAATCTAAGAATTTCTTCTTCAATCGAGTTGTCAACTTGGTGGAATGGGCGTCCCCGAAACGTTATTAGACTGCGATCACCGTTGATTCCATATAAAACTCCCGCCAGACAACTATCTCGCATCCAAACCCAGGCGACTGACTGGCGTTTGTAAATGAATAACTTTATTTTATCCCCCCCTCAGTTACTAACCCATCTGTCCCCTACTAACTTCCTAATCCTGCCACAGACATTAGTTCCAGGGCAGTAATTCCCTTTCCAATGTTCCCTTACCCACTCTAAACCACTGTTTGGACACTTGATCCTCAGTGTTTTGGAGGACAAGCAACCTAGAAGGGTCACTAGATATGTTGTTGCTTGATTTCCTTTGTACTCCTTTGTAGAGACAGAGACAGACAGAGAAAGAGAGAGGGGAGACAGACAGACAGACAGACAGAGAGAGAGAGACATTTGAATTGGATTTCCTGCACTGCACATTAAACTTGCATCGGTTCTGATAAAATCCCCCCCCCCCAAAAAAAAAAGGAAATAAACAAAAATAAAAAATAAAAAAAACCTGCGTGTGTGAGTGTATTTCTGCATAGCTTACTTAACGTTCACGATATGTGCTCTAAAAGGTTTACTATAATATTAAACTGTACATATAGCAGTAGTCGTATAGCAGTAGTCGTATAGCAGTAGTCGTATAGCAGTAGTCGTATAGCAGTAGTCGTATAGCAGTAGTCGTATAGCAGTAGTCGTATAGCTATAGTACATATAGCAGTAGTCGTATAGCAGTAGTCGTATAGCAGTAGTCGTATAGCAGTAGTCGTATATTGAAAGGGGAGGTATGGCGTTTTTCTATGCCCCCTTCTTCCTCATGTTTAGCCCCAGTAGTTTTGAGTTTCTAAGCAGTTCGCCCCCATTAGTTTGTCGATTAAAAGGCCTTTCACCTCATTTATCTATCAATATTAAGACCTTTCGTACCACAAGGTCTCGATATTTTTCCAGGTGAGCGATGGCGAGCTTGTAATTTTGGAGGTACCGGCGTTTGACCGAGACATTGTTCTACCGAAAAATATACACATTTATCTCGAAGGGGGACCTTGAGGAGGATTTGTTAAGCTTGAAGGAGGTCTAGCGAGGCAAGTAAAATAACAAATAATAATAATAATAATAATAATAATAATAATAATAATAATAATAATAATAATGATAAATAACTAGGCAAACAAATACGACCATCCCCCTTAACATTGAACGGAAGTATAGCGACCTGCACTTAAAGAACCAAAGAGGTTTACACGTGTACACATTCTTAACCAAACACACATACACGCACGCATTTACTCTCTCTCTCTCTCTCTCTCTCTCTCTCTCTCTCTCTCTCTCTCTCATACTACATACTGTATATATTGCTATCACACACACACACACACACAGCGAAGAAAATTACGTACATAAAGTTAATGACCTTACATGTAGCATAAGCAAATTTACTGTACGTACATGGGATCAAACTTACTGTACGTACATGGGATCAAACTTACTGTACGTACATGGAATCAAACTTACTGTACGTACATGGGATCAAACTTACTGTACGTACATGGGATCAAACTTACACAAGTACACATGAGCAGCGCAGTTACACAAAGAACACGCACACCCTCTGGTACACATGATGCGCACATACAGTACATACAAATATGCATTATATACATACATACATACATACATACATACATACATACATACATACATAAATATATACATAATCAATACACTCAGAGACAACCACATGTATAAACACAAACACGCTCGCTCTCTCTTTCTCTCTCTCAAACACACACACACACACACACTCATAAGCATCTACACACACACACACGCACACTGACAAGCATCCACACACAACCCACACACTCAAGACATCTACACGCACACACACACTCAAGACATCTACACGCACACACACTCAAGACATCTACACGCACACACACACTCAAGACATCTACACGCACACACACACTCAAGACATCTACACGCACACACACACACTCAAGACATCTACACGCACACACACACTCAAGACATCTACACGCACACACACAAGACATCTACACGCACACACACACTCAAGACATCTACACACCCACTCACACACAAGCCTTTACACAAACATCTACACACACACACACACATACATCTACAAACACACACACACACACACACACACACACACACACACACACACACACACACACACACACATACTGCACTGCGACGGGACACTGAGCCAAAATGTACATTCTAAAATTAATAAAAAGCAGACCAGCCCCTCATTAATGTCGAGGAGGGAACACCTTACAGTTTACAGATGTATTCTATTGTATTTTATTCCATTATATTTTTATTTTACACTCACTCACTCTCTTCTCTTCTCTCTCTCTGCATTACTGTCTTTGTTTTAAACCCTAGCACATTATATATATATATATTATATATTTTTTTTTTTTTTTTTTTTTTTTTTTAAGGCCGGACTTCCTAGAATGAACTTCAAAGTCTGTGTAGACTGTGTATCTATGAG
>CM064546.1:49032435-49070651 GCA_032716605.1 Paralithodes platypus | reverse complement strand
ATGGTGCTGGAAGGGTTAAGGGGGTAGAGTGCTTGTTTCTTTGGTCTATATATTTATTTATTAATGTATTTTTGAGTTTCCTCGTTGGACCTCCAGCAAGCTTACACAAAACACACACACCTAGACCCCCTTTCAAGATAAATTTTTACATTTTTCGGTAGAAAAATTTCCCGGCCGAAAGCCGGTTCCTTCCAAAATTACATCCGACACCTAATTGGCACGAAATGTCTCAAAATTGACAAATAAATTGGGCGAAAGGTCTCACAATCGTCAAACTAACGGAACGAACGTCTTAAAATCTCAAAACTAATATGCTAAACATGAAGGGAGAAGGAGGTCCAGAAAAAGCGACTATCTCCCCCTTAACCCTTCAGTGTTCTGTCTGTCTGTCTCTGTTACTGGCCTACTATTTCCTTCAGGGGGCGGGGGGCTGGGAATCCGCCTCCCCTTGTGAAATTCGCCTACTCCTCGAGAGTATGTATCAAATGAAGCAAGAGTGGACGTAAGTGCTCGAGGTTTTTGGACGAGGGGACAACGGGCTTTTTTTGACATCAGAATCTTCAACCCAAGAGCACAAAACAATATCGTGAGCGAGGGACACAAGGCGGCATACTTGAGAAAACGAAAGTGAGAAGAAAAAAAACGCCGCTTATGAAGAAGGAAAGAAAATTGTTGAAACAGGGATCAAGGAAGCTTTACTCCTCTGGTTCTTCCTCATCGTCCGGGACGGTTATGGGGACCTTCTGCAAGGTGTCTTCTATGCCAGATTCAGCTGAACAAATATCGGAGAAAGAAAAGGCGCCAGCATAGAAAGCCAAGTCATAACTTGGATGAGATGCCCGGCCTCTCTTTCTCTCTCTCAGGTCTGCACTCCTATGTCTCAGGGGTACAAGCGTCCTCCCCGCTACAGAGGACAAGGATGTGAGAGAATTGGACTTTTGAAATGGTTGTATCGTGGCGGAGGGGACGAATTGGGGAACAACAAGGTTGATTGTAGGGACGGTACTGGTGACAATAAGATACAACTTACAATGTAACTAGAATAAGATAGATTGTACACCACTTTGTAACTCGTCCACCTTGATAAAAAAAAAAAAAAAAAAAAAACCAAAAAAAAAAAAAAAAAAATAGAAGGAAACATGAACATTACTGAAATTGTTTGTGGGACATGCAGTAATGCAAGTAAAGTATATGGTCACTCTTCTGTAAATCTAAAATGGCTTACTTAAAGGAATGGGAAAGGGGGTGGGGAACCTATTTTTTTTTTTTGTTTTTTTTAAAGTATGTGTGTGTGTACTCGTGTGTGTGTGTGTGTGTGTGCTCGTGTGTGTGTGTGTGTGTGTGTGTGTGTGTGTGTGTGTGTGTGTGTATGTACTGTATGTATTTAGTGTGTGTGTGTGTGTGTGTGTGTGTGTGTGTGTGTATGGTATGTATGTATGTATATGGTGTGTGTGTGTGTGTGTGTGTGTGTGTATGGTATGTATGTATGTATAGATATGGGTGGTGGGTGTGTGTGTGTGTGTATGTGTGTGTGTGTGTGTGTGTGTGTTATGTATGTATGTATGTATGTATGTGTGTGTGTGTGTGTGTGTGTATGTGTGTGTGTGTGTGTGTGTGTGTGTGTATGTATGTATATATGTGTGTTGTGTTCTGTGGGTGTTGTGGGTGTTGTGCTGTGTGTGTGTGTGGTGTTGTGTGTGTGTGTGTGTGGGTGTGTGTGTGTGTGTGTGTGTGTGTGTGTGTTTAGTTTGCTTCCTACAGTAGACCCCCCATCAAGGTTTAGAAAATTACACCCAAAGGAACCCCCCCCCTCCCCCCTTCGATATAACTTTGTCCAGTTTTCGGTAGAAAAATGTCCCTCGGCTCCAATACTGCAGCCTCGCTATCGCTTGCCACGAAAAATCGACACCTACGGAATAGTAAATGGCACAAAAGGTCCTAATATTGACAAATAAAGTGGGAGTGAAAGGTCTTAAAATCGCCAAACTAATGGAAGGAACGTCTTGTAATCTCAAAACTAATGGCGGTTGTTCTTTTTTTTTTTTTCTTTTTTTTAACATGAGGGAGAAGGGGGTCGGGGTCGGGGGGGGGGGGGGGGTCCAGAAAAAAGAAAAAAGCAAACTACCTCCAGAGCTTAACGAGAAAACACACTGAGATTGAAAAAATATAATGCAGAGTAAGATCCCAGACGCCAATCAGTACTAATTATTACCGCAGACATTAAGGGGAGGTATTTAGTTTCTTCCCTAGACCTCCATCAAACTTAAAATTACACCCCCTAGAACCCCTTTCAAGATAAATTTGTACATTTTTCGGTATTAGAAAAAATGTCCCGGGCCAAAGGCCGGTTCCTCTTCAAAAGTATCAAATTACAGGGCTCGCTATCGCTCGCCAGGAAAAAAATCGACAACCTAAATGGCAACGGGAAAGTTCGTTTAAAATTGACAGAAATGGGGCGAAATGAAAGTTCTTAAAATCGCCAAACTTAAATGGGGCGAGCGGCTCTTCTCTTCTTAAAATCTAAAAAGCAATGGGGCTAAACATGAGAGAGAAAGGGGTCCAGAAAAAAATCCCTCCAGTGGAATTCTCCCCTTAAAGACCCTCCCGGCGGCATGCGAGGAGGGTATATCAGTAACTAGATCATGGTGATTATTGTATTATACGAGCTATCCCTGCGATGGCCTTGACTATAGCGAAAACAGGAGAGTATTTAGATTTGTTACGAGCTATCCCTGCGGTGGCCTTGACCTCTAGGGAACGAGAGTATATAGATTTGTTACGAGCTATCCCTGCGATGGCCTTGACCTCTAGGAAACGGAGTATTTAGATTTGTTACGAGCTATCCCTGTGATGGCCTTGACCTCTAGGAAACGGAGTATTTAGATTTGTTACGAGCTAGGCGCGCTATCACTGCCCCGAATGGCCTTTTCGGCCTTGGACCTATAGAGGGAAAACGGAAGTATTAGGAGTATTAGTTGTAAAAGTTATAAAGTATTTAGATTTGTTACGAGCTATCCCTGCGATGGCCTTGACCTCTAGGAAACGGAGTATTTAGATTTGTTACGAGCTATCCCTGCGATGGCCTTGACCTCTAGGAAACGAGAGTATATAGATTTGTTACGAGCTATCCCTGCGATGGCCTTGACCTCTTGGAAACGGATTATTTAGATTTGTTACGATTCTTTTCTGCGATATTCTTGACCGCAATCAAAAGGAGTATTTAGATTTTTACGATTTTTTTTTTATTGCAATAGCCTTGACCTCTAGGAAACATAATCTATACATGTTTACACACAAGACTTAACATAATAACAATTGTAGACCCTGACAAGAGAAGGAGTGTACATATAGATTTTCACACAAAAGACTTAAAGAATATGTAATGTAGACCCTGACAACAAAATATGTATGCATCCAATGGCATTCTTTATTGAGGAATATTGTGTAGCAATTGGATTTGAATGCTTTCGATTAGCGGTTCTAGGTAAAATATACAATATGAGTGAATTCCAGCGGTGGGAGGTTCGGAGTACCAATGAATAGAATATAAGCAAAGTTCTGCATAGCGTAGAAGTAATTGTGAAGTCATGAGTGTCAACAGGCGCCCTTGTACTACAGTATATATAGCTCAACAAATGAATTAATGCCTGGACACACGAAGTTTAAACAGTTTAAATCATAGGATGAAGGAAAGATTGATTGAGTGAGAGAGTTCCAGAGTTCACTTGTTGAGTAGAAGAAAGACTGAGAAACTTTGCCAATTCTTGGGTTGGAGAGCTAGACAAAATAGGAGTGGGACTGTGTTGAAAGGCGGGTGCCTCGCACTCGCCGCAAGGGAGGGGGTTATGTATGTTGACAGAGAAATAGTGAAACAAAAGTCTTAAAATCGCCAAACTAATGGGTCAATGTCTTAAGATCTGAAAACTAACGGGGGTAAACATGAGGGAGAAGGGGGGGCCAGAATAACCAACCAACCCACCCTTAAGGGGAGGTATTTAGTTTGTTCCCTAGACCTCCATCAACCTTAAAATTACACCCCCTTGAGTCCCTTTCAAGATAATTTTGTACATTTTTCGGTAGAAAAATGTCTCGGCCGAAGGCCGCTTCCTCTTAAATTACAGGCTCGCTATCGCTCGCCAGGAAAAAATCGACACCTAAATGAGACGAAAGGTCTTAAAAGTGACAAATGGGGTGAAAGTTCTTAAAATCGCCAAACTAATGGGGCGAACGTGTTGAAATCTCAAAAGCAATGGGGCTAAACATGAGGGAGAAAGGGGTCCAGAAAAAAATCCTCCTGGTGGAAATCTCCCCTTAAGGAAAGTCCTCACTCTCATTTCCGGTCTGAATGTTGGGTGATGTTGTGGACATAAATAACCCATCCCAGTTAGTGTTAATATCTCTCTCTCTCTCTCTCTCTCTCTCTCTCTCTCTCTCTCTCTCTCTCTCTCTCTCTCTCTCTCTCTCTCTCTCGCTCTCTCTTCTCCCACTCTCTCTCTCTCTCGCTCTCTATCTCTCTCCCTCTCTCTCTCTCTCCCTCCACTTCCTCTCTCTCTCTCTCTTCTCTCTCTCTCTCTCTCTCTCTATCTCTCTCTCTCTTCTCTCTCTCTCTCTCTCTCTCTCTCTCTCTCCTCTCTCTCTCTTCTCTCTCGCTCTCTCTCTCTATCTCTCTCTCTCTCTTCTCTCTCTCTCTCTCTCTCTCGCTCGCTCTCTTCATCGCTCTCTCTCTCTCTCTCTCTCTCTCTCTCGCTCTCGCTCTCGCTCTCGCTCTCTCGCTCTCGCTCTCGCTCTCGCTCTCTCTCTCTCTGTGTTGTGAACATAAATAATCTATCACAGTTAGTCACGCAAATAGATAGCTAAACTTACAGATAGACAGATACATAGACAAACAGATAGATAGATAGATAAATATATAAATAGATAGATACACAAACATATAGATAGACACATAAATAGATAGATAGATTGATAGATATATAGAGAGACACATATATACAGTGTATGTAGATACATATATAGATAGATTGATAGATATATAGAGAGACACATACTGTAGATATATAGATAAATATATAGATAGATAGATGCATGATTAGATAGATGAATAGGTGGATGATTAGATAGATAGGCTTAATTACCGTTTATATTCAAATTATGGAACTAGTCATTAATCCACTAATCAACATAGGGACCACTTCTCGCCGGGTTAAGATGAACAGAATATAAATAACCCACCTGAGAACAATGAGGAAAGCCGGATGGTGTGTGTGTGTGTGTGTGTGTGTGTGTGTGTGTGTGTGTGTGTGTGTGTGTGTGTGTGTGTGTGTGTGTGTGTGTGTGTGTGTGTGTGTGTGTGTGTGTGTGTGTGTGTGTGTGTGTGTGTGTGTGTGTGTGTGAAGGTTATAGGTTGTGTTGCACCGTGATTCATTAAGTGTTCCGGGACCCCAAGGTGAACCAAACCACTCAACCATTCACTTTCTCATAGTGTGTTCGCTTAATGTGATTCTACTCAGCTGAAGACTTCATAACTGGTAATATGCTCATACAAGATTAAGTGTTAACCTAGTAAACACACACACAGTTATAATCTACGTTCCAACTACACAAACTGGATCCCACAGGTTGATTCAAGGTGTTCTACACTTCATCAACAAGGTTCATCTACACTGTAGGTGATCAGTTTCAAGGGAAGTGGTGTGTGAGAAGACTGGATGATTTGCAGAAAGATAGGTTATCATTCGCATAAGTCGGATTCACACGTGTACATTTTTCGGCACTTTGTATTGGCTGTTTTGAGTTGGTTCTGATTAAAGCTTTTCTAAGAACTCCGTCACCTAAAATCATCTACGTTTGGGGTGGGGGGGATGGATGTGTTTGTATGTGTGGACAATGGATATATGTGAGTGTCTGTGTGTGTATGTATGATGTGATTGTGGGAGTGACTGATATGCCAGAATCTGCAACAGCATGAAGGATAGCAACAATCACCGCTGGGCCTGCAAGCACCACCAAGAACCCCGGGTCACCACTACCAACACTACCGGCGCCCTTGTCTTTCATTACGCCCTTGGTATCCTCTCTGCCTGATACCTCGAAGATGGGCACAAGTCACCCCGATAATACGATAATACCGTAGTCTCCTCTGGCTGCCACCATCATAAAGAATGGAAGAGAACAGTCTCTACTCTCCAGCCAGTCTGTAGAAAATGGGAGTTTCTACTACCAGCCCCACCACCCATTAGGAACCTCCCCATCCTAGAGGGACATAAACCTGGCCCCATCATAAGGACCATTCCAGCCCATCTTCTCTGGAAGCTGGCCCCCAGCTAGAGGCACAGGAACCAGGTAGAGAGCAGGATGTGGCAATTACCTAGCTCCAGCACTTACCCAGGCTGTAGGGCGTTTACTTATCCAGGTGCATCCTAGTTCCTAACTTACTCTGGTGGAACAACCAGTATCACTTTGACCAGGTTACTGGAGCAGAAAGGCTTACACAGGTAACCTTGTATGTCGTTACCGTGTACTTTGTTCTAGTTCTAGTCCCCTTTTTTTTTCTCTTTTTTTTTTAAACATAATTATAAAAAAGAGAGAAAAAAAAAAAAAAGGTCCCACCCCTTTCCCATTCTTAAGTAAGCCATTTTAGATTTACAGAAGAGTGACCATTCCAGTTATGTAAGATATATTGCAGAGGGTGGGGGGGGGGGGGGGGTGAAGATAATTAGCACGTGAGAATGGGGTGCTTCCTGTACATGCTTTTCACAAATCAATCGGTATGTGTAAGCATAGAGTACTTGCATGAAGTATGTGTTTGTATGTGAGTGTGATTGATTGTGTATGTATAAAAGGTGTCAGTGTGTGATGTGGGTCAAAGATAGGTAGAGAGATGGATAGATAAATATAGAAATAGATAGCGAGAGAGAGTGAGAGAGAGTAATATGTCTGTGTATTGATGTGGTATACGTATGAGTATATGTGTGTGTGTATGAGTGTGTAAGTGTGATATATGAGTATGTGCGTGTGTGGTGTAAGTATGAGCGTTCGAGAGTGTATCATATGTTGCTCAACTCTGCAATATTTACCTTGAATTCCTGCAAGTAAGGGTGAGTCGGAAGCAGTTAATTAAGCCCAATAATTGCCTGTCTGTGTGTTTTTGTGTTTTGTTTTGGGGGGGCTTTGTCGATAGGTGTTTGCTTTCGTTGTGTTTTCTAGTTAATAGATAAAATGAGAAGAGAGAGAGAGAGAGTATATATGTGTGTTTCTAAGTAGGCCTATGCATATTGACCTTATCTACGATATAGTGTATATATATATATATATCTGTGTGTGTGTTTGCGCGCGCGTGTGCTCGCGCCCGCGCATTAAACCGACTACTCAGGTCCCCAATCCAGGAATCGTGACCTTAAATACTTCCAGGGAGGGAAAGTTGGAAGCAGTTTATGAAGTCCAGTATTTGTCGATCTGCTGGTCTGATTTTGTCTGTGTGATTGTGTGTGTGTCTGTGTATATATGTGTGTATGTCGGATGTCTGGATGTATATTGGGGCGTGTGTCTGTGTGTGTTTGCTTTCTTGCCTGTATGTCTGTGGGAGAGAGGCATCCTGACCATGATTCGAACCTACTCACTCCAGGTATATTTGGGAGAGTTTGGCACCGTAACCACTCGGCCATGAGCGAATATAAGGGAAGCCACCTTAGTTCATAGTTGAAGAACTAGGTTATATCCGCTCATGGCCGAGTGGCTATGGTGCCCAACTCTCCCAAATATACCTGGAGTGAGTGGGTTCGAATCATGGTCAGGGTACCTCTCTCCCAACCTGTCCTACATTATCATTAGATAGAGTGAATGGTCTGAAACATGGCAGATGCCACTAGGCTTGGAAAAGTGCAAGCAAACCCCAAATCAGGTTACTCGCTATTGGGAATGACTCTGGAAGTGACTGACTTGGAAAAGGATTTGGGTGTTAAAGGATTTGGGTGTTAAAGGATTTGGGTGTTAAAGGATTTGGGTGTTAAAGGATTTGGGTGTTAAAGGATTTGGGTGTTAAAGGATTTGGGTGTTAAAGGATTTGGGTGTTAAAGGATTTAGGTGTTAAAGGATTTAGGTGTTTAAGGATTTAGGTGTTAAAGGATTTGGGTGTTAAAGGATTTAGGTGTTAAAGGATTTGGGTGTTCTGATTAGCAGTGACCTAAAGTTTTCCAAGCAATGCATTGAAGTAGAAAAGAAAGCTCAGAAAGTATTGGGCTATATTTAGAGGCAATTTAAGTATAGAAATAAGGAAATAGTCCTCACACTTTACAACGCTCTGATACGGCCTCTCCTGGAGTATGTTAATCAATTCTAGTCTCCAGCACTCAGGAAAGATATAGAGCGACTGTAAAGAGTTCAAGCTAGGGCTACAAAGTGTATGCCATTGATGAGAAGGCTGAGCTATGAGGATCGGTTGACCTCTTTTGATTGGAAACCTGCAGGCTACGAGGTTAGCTAATTGAAATATTTAGTACGGTATACTTAATTGGTTTGACAATGTGGATTATAGCAAAATGTTGTCCTAATATGAATACAACACGCAACCATGGCTGGAAGTTAGAATTTAAAAGGTTCAGCACTAGTATTGTGGACACTTTTTCACATATCAGATCTATTCTACCTGGAACAAACTTCCCTCAAAAATTGTAAATAGTTCTTCAGCAGAGCAGTTCAAGAAGAGAGTAGATAGTATCTTGCACCCACTGCCATGAGTGTAGTGTACGTACTACACAATCTCTCTCTTTCAACTTCAAGTATCTCCCCTGAAAGTACTGCAAGGTCTCTGAGATACTAACCATTCCTTATAACTCCTTGTAACTCATCAATCGTGACCTTGAGTTCCCCCAGCAAGGGAAAGTTGGAAGCAGTTTATGAAGTCCAATATTTGTAGCTCCGTCTGTCTCATGTTGTCGGGTTTTCTGTTCTGTCTGTTTAGCAGTTTGTATAGTTGTTTGTTGTGTGTTTATAAGAGAGTATTAGTCTGTATTATTCTGTCTGTGTAATTGCCACTGTCTGTCTAATTGCCACTGTCTGTCTATTGCCACTGTCTGTCTAATTGCCACTGTCTGTCTAATTGCCACTGTCTGTGTAATTGCCACTGTCTGTCTATTTCTAAATATGTTTTTGTTGTGTGTTTTTGTCTCGTCTATTTTGTCTGTTTAAGGGGAGATATCCACTTGAGGGATTTTTTTCTTGACTCCTTTCTCCCTCATGTTTAGCCCCATTGTTTTCCTAATGTTAAGACGTTCGCCCCATTATTTTGATGATTTTAAGAACTTTCAACCCATTTCTGTCAATTTTAAGACCTTTCGTGCCATTTAGGGGTCGATTTTATCCTGGCGAGCGATAGCGAGCCTGTAATTTAAGAGGAACCGGCTTTTAGCCGGGAAATTTTTCTACCGAAAAATGTACAAATTTATCTTGAAAGGGGCTCAAGGGGGTGTAATCTTAAGCTTGAAGGATATCTAGGGACCAAACTAAAAACCTCCCCTTAACTGTCTGTCTGTCTGTCTTTCTGTTTCTATTTGTCTGTCTGTCTGCCTTTGTATGTCTGTTTGTCTGTCTATCTCATTCTCTATGTCTGTTGGTCTGTCTATCTCATTCTCTATGTGTTTTATCTCTTCTATGTGTTTGTCTGTCTATCTCATTCTCTCTGTTCTTGTCTCTGTATCTCTCTGTTTCCATGTCCTTGTTTACCCTTGCCTGTCTGAGTGTCTTTGTTTTGGGGTCTCTGTTTGTCTGTTTGTCTCTGTTTATTATACCCTGCTCCAAATTGGTGGGCCAGAGATCGTGATTCCTAACCTCTGTTACTCAAAAAGGGCTAGAGGAAATGGGCCGTAAATGTCCACACTTATTCCCTGGCTGACTCTTCCCACTTCTCGAAAGTCTAAACAAAATCGCCTCCTCAACTCACTTCCGCTTACTACTTCTCTACAGTCTCTTTCTACAAGCCGCAATGTTGCATCTCTTTCACTCTTCTATCGCTATTATAACAATCAGTGTTCTTCAGAGCTCTCTCAGTGCATATCCCCTCCCTTGCGGCGAGTGCGAGGCACCCGCCTTTCAACACAGTCTCACTCATATTCTGTCCAACTCTCCAACCCAAGAATTGGCACATTTTCTGTCTTTTTTCTACTCAACTAGTGAACTCTGGAACTCTCTCCCTGAGTCAGTCTTTCTTCCATCCTATGATTTAACTGACTTAAGGGGGGTGACCTGTTTTTGTTCTGTCCTTTTCTATCTTTCGCTGGCTTGTATCCATTTGGCCCCATTCAGCCTACTGTTTTAAGACGTTTATCCCCATTCAGGTGTAATTTTTTTACTGGTGATCGGTAGCGAGCCAGCATATTTTTAGTTTTGTTTGACAGCAGGCTAAATTTGTACATTTTTCGATAGAAAAATTTCTCCGGCGAAGCCGGAGCCGGATTTCTTCATATAATGCTGGCTCGCTATCGCTCGCCAGGAACAAATCGACACCTAAATGGGGATAAACGTGTTAAAATAGTTGGCTGAATGGGGCCGAATGGATACAAGCCAGAGAAAGAGAGAAAAGGACAGAAATAACAAAAAGCAGGTCACCCCCCTTAAGCTTCGTGTGTCCAGGCATTTTTACCACAACGTCCCTTGAATTTGGCTCTCTTAGTTTCGATAGAAAAATATCACGGCCAAAGGCTCGCTTTCGCTCGCCAGGAAAAAAATCGACACCTAAATGACACGAAATTCTTAATATTGACAACGACATGGGGCGAAAGGTTTTAAAATCGCCAAACTAATGGACCGAACATGATAAATTCTGAAAACAAATGGGGCTAAACATGAGGAGAAAGGGAGGCCAGAAAAATAGACCATCTCCCCTTAATCTGAGAAATATGATGATCTAATATTAGAATAATACTTATAACTCTTTCCGGCTATGATGACATTCCTTTTGTTCTGGATACCGATAGACTGGAAGGGAGTGCACTATAGTCTCTTCGCTGTAAGTAGGCGAGAAATCATGACCTTTATCCTCTGTAACTCAAAAAGGGCTAGAGCAAATTGGCTGTACATTTCCACATCTACTGTATTCCTTGACTGACTCTTCCCAAATGGTAGACATATTAGCTCGAATACTCTAGTCGTTTTTTTAGTTACAGAGGTTAGAGGTCATGATTTATCGCCTACTTCCAGCGAATAGACTATAGTCAGAGGGTTCACTTAGATAGACTATAGTCAGAGGGTTCACTTAGATAGACTATAGTCAGAGGGTTCACTTAGATAGACTATAGTCAGAGGGTTCACTTAGATAGACTATAGTCAGAGGGTTCACTTAGATAGACTATAGTCAGAGGGTTCACTTAGATAGACTATAGTCAGAGGGTTCACTTAGATAGACTATAGTCAGAGGGTTCACTTAGATAGACTATAGTCAGAGGGTTCACTTAGATAGACTATAGTCAGGAGGGTTCACTTAGATAGACTATAGTCAGAGGGTTCACTTAGATAGACTATAGTCAGAGGGTTCACTTAGATAGACTATAGTCAGAGGGTTCACTTAGATAGACTATAGTCAGAGGGTTCACTTAGATAGACTAGTCAGAGGGTTCACTTAGATAGACTATAGTCAGAGGGTTCACTTAGATAGACTATAGTCAGAGGGTTCACTTAGATAGACCGATAGTCAGAGGGTTCACTTAGATAGACTAGTCAGAGGGTTCACTTAGATAGACTATAGTCAGAGGGTTCACTTAGATAGACTATAGTCAGAGGGTTCACTTAGATAGACTATAGTCAGAGGGTTCACTTAGATAGACTTCACCCCTTTGATTCCGAGAGGGTCTTCCAAAGCTGAAGAAAATCGTCTATTGATAGCCAGAATTGAACGAGAAAGACGTTATCGTTTGCTGAAGTGGTTAAGGGGAGGAAGTCGTTTTTTCTCGTTCATGTTTAGCCCCATTAGATTTGACATTTTAAGACGTTCGTTCCATTAGCTTGGTGATTTAAAAACCTTTTGACCCATTTTGTGTTCAATATAAAGACCTTTCGTGCCATTTAGGTATCGATTATTTCCTGGCGAGCGATAGCGAGCCTGAAATTTTAGGAAGAACCCGGCCGGGAAATTTTTCTACCGAAAAATGTAATAATTTATTTTGAAAGGGGGTCTAGGGGGGGGGGGGGGGGATTTTTAAGCTTGATGGAGGTCTAGCGAGGAAACTCAAAAATAAAGTAATAAATATCGTATATATATATATAGACCAAACAACAAGCAGCACCCCCTTGAAGGGCCGCCCACCAAACTGCAAGATATATAGAAAAGTGAATACAATGTGAAATAACACCTTGGTCTCTACTGAAATTGTCATTGTTTTCGTTGAACTTGGAATGAAAGGGGGAGGGGGGGGGGTCTGAGGTAAGTCGACGACGTGAGGTGATTTGGTGGTGGGGGGGGGGTGGCGAGGTGAAGGTTAGGGGGCTGATTGTGTGGTTATTGTTGTGGTCGGTGATAGATAAATCCTTCCGTACCACGATTACTGTTAGTATTGATGCGGGCTAACTTTCGACGAATTTAATCAACTTACGAATGGCGTCTCGCATTAAACTACAGTACCTCAACTACAGTACCTCAACTACAGTATCTCAACTACAGTACCTCAACTACAGTACCTCAACTACAGTACCTCAACTACAGTACCTCAACTACAGTACCTCAACTACAGTACCTCAACTTTACAATGCATAGCTTGTGTGGCAGAGAATACACAGGGAGTTGTGGAAAATTAGTTAACCCCTTTTGTAGCAGTGACGTCTTTTAATTTCATGCTAGCTATATTTAGACGATTTTGTGCAGTTTAAGAAGGACCTGGGTTAGTTAAAAGGGTTAATAGATAGTTCAAAGCCTATTAATTCAAGTGGTCCTTTTGAAACTTGATAAATCGTCTATTGGTAGCTAGAATATGGTTAAGAAGACCTCGCCGGTATAAAAGGGGTTGATTAATGTAAGGTAGACTCATCAGCATATGAGTGAATAGGACTAGAGGTACAGTTGAGAAGACCATTAATTAATATTAGGAAGAGAACTGGAGACTGAACAGAACCCTGAGGAACACCGGAGTTGATAGATTGAGGTAGTGAGCAATGGCCGTCCACAACTGCAGCTATTGGATGTCCAGAAAGTGAATTAGTCCTTTCAGTGCGGGTGGTGTTCCTTTCAGTGCGGGTGGTGTTCCTTTCAGTGCGGGTGGTGTTCTTTTCAGTGTGGGTGGTGTTCCTTTCAGTGCGGGTGGTGTTCTTTCAGTGCGGGTGGTGTTCCTTTCAGTGTGGGTGGTGTCCTTTCAGTGTGGGTGGTGTCCTTTCAGTGTGGGTGGTGTCCTTTCAGTGTGGGTGGTGTCCTTTCAGTGCGGGTGGTGTTCCTTTCAGTGTGGGTGGTGTTCTTTCAGTGTGGGTGGTGTTCTTTCAGTGCGGGTGGTGTTCTTTCAGTGCGGGTGGTGTTCTTTCAGTGCGGGTGGTGTTCCTTTCAGTGTGGGTGGTGTTCTTTCAGTGTGGGTGGTGTTCTTTCAGTGCGGGTGGTGTTCTTTCAGTGCGGGTGGTGTTCTTTCAGTGCGGGTGGTGTTACTTTCAGTGCGGGTGGTGTTCCTTTCAGTGCGGGTGGTGTTCCTTTCAGTGTGGGTGGTGTTCTTTCAGTGCGGGTGGTGTTCTTTCAGTGCGGGTGGTGTTCTTTCAGTGCGGGTGGTGTTCTTTCAGTGCGGGTGGTGTTCTTTCAGTGCGGGTAGTGTTCCTTTCAGTGCGGGTGGTGTTCTTTCAGTGTGGGTGGTGTTCTTTCAGTGCGGGTGGTGTTCTTTCAGTGTGGGTGGTGTTCTTTCAGTGTGGTGGTGTTCTTTCAGTGTGGGTGGTGTTCTTTCAGTGTGGGTGGTGTTCTTTCAGTGTGGGTGGTGTTCTTTCAGTGTGGGTGGTGTTCTTTCAGTGCGGGTGGTGTTCCTTTCATCTTGTGTTGGCTAATATTAGACGAGTTTATGCAGTTTAGGAAGGACCTCTTAAGACTTAAAACAGGTACACACACTCTCAATTAACCCTTTAGCTACCACAGATCCTTAATAAGTTGCATACAATTGTCTAAATGTAGTTAGAAGACAATACGAAAGACGTCACCCGTACTAAAAGTGAATTGGAGATAAAGGGATAGGAACCGATGGACAGATAAACAGACAAACATACAAACACTTCAATGTGCCTGTAAATATGACAAAAATATATAAATGAGCAAATAAATACGCCCATCTCCCCTAATACGCCCATCTCCCCTAATACGCCCATCTCCCCTAAAGGAAAATCTCTAGGCTTAATTAACCCTTTATACCCCTGAGTTGATAAATTAAGTATAATGGTTTAATAATAGGCAGAGTAAACCAAATATATATATATATATATATATATATATATATATATATATATTGTGTGTGTGTGTGTGTTTATACTCTTAGCTGGGCTCGAACCACCGACAGTCAGGACGATTGTACATGCTTTGACCAACTCTACCACGGCGTGATAAAGGCTGCTTAACCTTCTATTTATATTAAGGAGAAGGGAAATTCTACTTGGAGCACGTATTTCAATTCAGACACACAAATATTCCAAGATATCATACAGGATTTCCTTAAGGGGAGATCTCCACTTGAGGGATTTTTTTCTGGACCCCTTTCTCTCTCATGTTTAGCCCCATTGCTTTTTAGATTTTAAGAACTTTCGCCCCATTTCTGTCAATTTTAAGAATTTTCATGCCATTTAGGTGTCGATATTTTCCTGGCGAGCGATAGCGAGCCTATAATATAAGAGGAACCGGCCTTCGGCCGGGACATTTATCTACCGAAAAATTTACAAATTTATCTTGAAACGAGGTATAGGGGGTGTAATTTTAAGCTTGATGGAAGTCTAGGGAACAAACTAAATACCTCCCCTTAACTATGAAAAGTTGGATAAAGGCTCGGTATTTAACTATAGATGGGACCAACTTCACCACCAATGACGGGATATATATTTCCTACAGGTGATGGATCATAGTTTTCCTTGTCTTTATCCCGCAGGTGGTACCGTTTCTTATAAGGGGAGATAGGTCGTTTTGCTGGGCCCTCTTCTTCCTCATTATTTAGCCCCATTGGTTTTCAGATTTTCGTTGTCATTTTTCAGACCTTTCGTGCCATTTAGATATGGATTTTATCCTGGCGAGCGATTGCGAGCCTGTAATTTAAAGAGAAACCGGCCTTCGGCCGGTTCTATCGAAAAATGTACAAATTTATCTTGAAGGGGGGTCTAGGTTTTTTTTTTTGTATTGCTTGATGGAGGTCTAGCGAGAAAACTAACAAATATATATATATATATATATATATATATATATATATATATATAGAGAGAGAGAGAGAGAGAGAGAGAGAGAGAGAGAGAGAGAGAGAGAGGAGAGAGAGAGAGAGAGAGAGAGAGAGAGAGAGAGAGAGAGAGAGAGAGAGAGAGAGAGAGAGAGAGAGAGAGAGAGAGAGAGAGAGAGAGAGATAGATAGATAGATAGATAGAGACCCCAAACAATAGCCGCTATCCCCTTAAAGCTCTCCATATTGTGTTGTATGAGGATGGACCAAAGCTTCAACCCAGAGAGGTTCCTAAAGAGAAGTAGATTATATTATATATAATTTTTTTTTTTTTATTATCTACGAGAGAGAGAGAGAGAGAGAGAGAGAGAGAGAGAGAAAGAGAAAGAGAGAGAGAGAGAGAGAGATTTGTTTGTACATAGATACACTGGCCACACAGATCTTACGATCTCTGCGAGGTGGCCAGTACTTAATCGTATTAGATATAACAACCCTAAGAGAAAGTGGAAGGGAAGGATAGCAAAGAGAGTGTGTATAGGGTTAGTAACTAAAGTTGAGGAACTGTACAGTAGTAATGGGGATGGTTAAAGCCGGAGTCACACGAGCCCTTTTTCGAGCAATTTGTACGGGCAATTATGGTCTGGAAGCTTAAAAAATGACACTTTATCACAATTCAACCATCGAACATAGTCTACCTTCAGTCTAGTTGCCGATACCAGTGCCAAATAGTCAGAAATAATACGAGAAAAAACTTACTCATGGAAGAATCCCTCGTGTGACAGCGGCTTAAGGAAGTGTAATAGATGAAAGAAGGGTGAATGGGTCGCTTGATATGATGGTAGTGGTGGTGGTGGTGGTGGTAGTAGTGTTGGTGCTGGTGGTGGTGGTAGTGTTGGTGGTGGTGGTAGTGTTGGTAGTGGTGGTGGTGGTGGTAGTGGTAGTGGTGATATTGGTTGTAGTGGCAGTGGTGGTAGTGGTGGTAGTGGTAGTGGTAGTGGTGATGTTGGTTGTAGTGGCAGTGGTGGTAGTGGTAGTGGTGATGTTGGTTGTAGTGGTAGTGGTGGTAGTGGTGATGTTGGTTGTAGTGGCAGTGGTGGTAGTGGATGAGGTATATATAGTAAGTGAAGAATGGATCGGTATAGTGATGGTAATAGTTGTATTGGTAGTAGTGATTGGTAGTAGTGATTGGTAGTAGTGATTGGTAATGCTGGTAATAGTGGTAAAAGTAGCGCCAACGAACTTGACAATAATCTTGACCCCTTAACTTCTCGTAACTCAAAAGGGTCTAGAGCAAACTAGCTGTAAATATCCACACCTATTTCCTGGTGGGCTCTTCCCAATGGATAGAAATGTCAGCTCGATTGCTCTCATTCATTCTGAGTTATGAGAAGTTAAGGGGTCAAGATAATTGTCAAGTTGGTTGGCGCTACCTATAGTAATGACGGTGGTGAAGAATGAACCGTATCGTATAATATGTGAATAATAGGAATGGGCGCAGTGGCAGCAGCAGTAGTAGTAGTAGTAGTAGTAGTAGTAGTAGTAGCAGTAGCTTGTAAAATAAGTAGTAGTAGTAGTAGTAGTAGTAGTAGTAGTAGCTTGTAAAATAAGTAGTAGTAGTAGTAGTAGCTTGTAAAATAAGTAGTAGTAGTAGTAGTAGTAGCTTGTAAAATAAGTAGTAGTAGTAGTAGTAGTAGCTTGTAAAATAAGTAGTAGTAGTAGTAGTAGTAGTAGTAGCTTGTAAAATAAGTAGTAGTAGTAGTAGTAGTAGTAGCAGTAGTAGTAGTAGTAGCTTGTAAAATAAGTAGTAGTAGTAGTAGTAGTAGTAGTAGTAGCTTGTAAAATAAGTAGTAGTAGTAGTAGCTTGTAAAATAAGTAGTAGTAGTAGTAGTAGTAGTAGCTTGTAAAATAAGTAGTAGTAGTAGTAGTAGTAGTAGTAGTAGTAGTTGTAGTAGTAGTAGTAGTTGTAGTAGTAGTAGTAGTAGCTTGTAAAATAAGTAGTAGTAGTAGTAGTAGTAGTAGTAGTAGTAGTAGTAGTAGTAGCTTGTAAAATAAGTAGTAGTAGTAGTAGTTGTAGTAGTAGTATTAACAGTAGTAGTTATTGAGCTGCACACGGTACCATTTATGCTGCATACGGTACCATTTATGCTGCACACGGTACCATTTATGCTGCACACGGTACCATTTATGCTGCATACGGTACCATTTATGCTGCATACGGTACCATTTATGCTGCATACGGTACCATGCTGCATACGGTACCATTTATGCTGCATACGGTACCATTTATGCTGCATACGGTACCATTTATGCTGCATACGGTACCATTTATGCTGGATACGGTACCATTTATGCTGCATACGGTACCATTTATGCTGCTACGGTACCATTTATGCTGCATACGGTACCATTTATGCTGCATACGGTACCATTTATGCTGCATACGGTACCATTTATGCTGCATACGGTACCATTTATGCTGCATACGGTACCATTTATGCTGCATACGGTACCATTTATGCTGCATACGGTACCATTTGTGCTGCATACGGTACCATTTGTGCTGCATACGGTACCATTTGTGCTGCATACGGTACCATTTATGCTGCACACGGTACCATTTATGCTGCATACGGTACCATTTGTGCTGCACACGGTACCATTTATGCTGCATACGGTACCATTTATGCTGCACACGGTACCATTTATGCTGCATACGGTACCATTTATGCTGCACACGGTACCATTTATGCTGCACACGGTACCATTTATGCTGCACACGGTACCATTTATGCTGCATACGGTACCATTTATGCTGCATACGGTACCATTTATGCTGCATACGGTACCATTTATGCTGCATACGGTACCATTTATGCTGCATACGGTACCATTTATGCTGCATACGGTACCATTTATGCTGCATACGGTACCATTTATGCTGCATACGGTACCATTTATGCTGCATACGGTACCATTTATGCTGCAAACGGTACCATTTATGCTGCATACGGTACCATTTATGCTGCATACGGTACCATTTATGCTGCATACGGTACCATTTATGCTGCAAACGGTACCATTTATGCTGCATACGGTACCATTTATGCTGCAAACGGTACCATTTATGCTGCAAACGGTACCATTTATGCTGCATACGGTACCATTTATGCTGCAAACGGTACCATTTATGCTGCAAACGGTACCATTTATGCTGCATACGGTACCATTTATGCTGCATACGGTACCATTTATGCTGCAAACGGTACCATTTATGCTGCATACGGTACCATTTATGCTGCATACGGTACCATTTATGCTGCATACGGTGCCATTTATGCTGCATACGGTACCATTTATGCTGCATACGGTACCATTTATGCTGCAAACGGTACCATTTAACAATGCTATGCACTTTAATCCCCGATGGTTCACTTTTGGGGAAATTTTTGCATGTATTCATTATTTTTCTAGTTACCTCCCTAGACCTCCATCAAATTAAAAAAAACATCCATTAGATCCCCCTTCTAGATTAATTTGTAAATTTTTCGGCAGAAAAATTTCCCGGCCGAAGGCCGGTTCTTCCAACATTACAGGCTCACTATCGTTCGCCAGGGGGAAAAAAAAAGGACGCCTAAATAGCACGAAAGGTCTAAATATTGACGAAGAAATGGGGCGAAAGGTCTTAAAATCAACTAACTAATGGGGCCAACATCTTAACACATAAAAACTAATGGGGCTTAATTTAACATGAGGGAGAAAGTGGTCCAGAAAACCGGCCCATCCCCCCTTAAGAAGCTTTTGTTTCATCCAGACGGTTTATCTAGATAATATATATATACCCGTTTTAGTTCCTAGAGGTAGTCCTCAGTGCATACCCCCCCCCCCCCCTCCCTTGGCACCCGCCTTTCAACACATTCCCACTCGTATTATGTCCAGGTCTCCAACCCAAGAATTAGCAAAGTTTCTCAGGCTTTCTTCTACTCAACAAGAGAACTCTGGAATTCTCTCCGTCAATCAATTTGTCCTTCATCTTATGACTTAAACTACTTTAAACATGGTGTGCCCAGGCATTATGACCTCAACGTCCCTTCAATTTGGCTCTGTCACTCTTTTGGCTTTGGGGGAGACACTCATTACAGGCAACCTGCCTTTGTCTCCTTCATACACATAAAAAAAAAAAAAAAAAAAAAAATATATATATATACAGTATATATATATATATATATATTAAAAAAATATTATTAGAGAAAATCTGTCTAATGGTGACCAGTATAAGATGATTAATACGTAACCGTTCTGAAAGGTTAAAATAATGATAATGGATACTACAGTCCGTTCATTCTAGGTTGGCCGGAAATCGTAAACTCTTAACCTCTGTAACTCATAAAAGGGCTAGAGCAAATGAGCTGTCAATTTCCACACCTATTCCCTAGCCAAGTCTTCCTATTTGGTAGCAATATTAGCTCGATTACTCCAGGCCTTTTTGAGTTACGAGAGGTTAGGGGTTAGGATGTTTGTCCACCCTAGAATGAACGGACTATAGTGATGGCAGTAGAATAGGTTGAGGGGGGTGACCTGTTTTTGGTTCTGTCCTTTTCTATCTTTCTCTGGCTTGTATCCATTTGGCCCCATTCAGCCTACTGTTTTAAGACGTTTATTCCCATCCAGGTGTCAATTTCTTACTGGTGAGCGGTAGCGAGCCAGCATATTTTTAAATTTTGTTTGACAGCAGGCTAAATTTGTACATTTTTCGATAGAAAATTTTCTCCGGCGAAGCCGGATTTCTTCATATAATGCTGCCTCGCTATCGCTCGCCAGGAAGAAATCGACACCTAGATGGGGATAAACGTCTTAAAATAGTTGGCTGAATGGGGCCGAATGGATACAAGCCAGAGAAAGAGAGAAAAGGACAGAAATAACAAAAAGCAGGTCACCCCCCTTAAGGAAGGAAGTATAATAAATATAGAAGGTGACTGGGTATGGTGACGATGGTGGCGGGGTGGTGGTGACGATGGTGGTGGTGGTGGTGGTGAATGGGTATGGTGACGATGGTGGTGACGATGGTGGTGGTGGTGACGATGGTGGTGGTGGTGATGGTGAATGGGTATGGTGACGATGGTGGCGGTGGTGGTGACGATGGTGGTGGTGGTGGTGGTGGTGAATGGGTATGGTGACTGGGTATGGTGACGATGGTGGCGGTGGTGGTGACGATGGTGGTGGTGGTGGTGGTGACAATGGTGGTGGTGGTGGTGGTGAATGGGTATGGTGACGATGGTGGTGGTGACGATGGTGGTGGTGGTGATGAAGATGGTGGTGGTGGTGATGAAGAACAGTGGTACCAAATTAGCTGCTTCTCGCTAAATCTAGAGGTACTTCTGTCGATCTAGCGGGAAATATTTACAACTAACGAAATGAATTTAAGCATAATTCAGGAGGTTTAAGCCATTTTCGAGCGGTATGGTAGAGATATTGGCATTATGCTAGCGATTTTCAGTACCGGTACTTAATTACTACCTAGATGTGTGTTTTGTGTTTTGTTTTCCTGTTGTGTTGTGATGCCCCTGTTCGGGCTCTGTCTCGAGTCGACCACCCCCAATTAAAAATTAAAAAAAATAATATATATATATATATATATATATATATATATATATAATTATATATACCGGTATATATATATATATATATATATACAAGTGGGGTATGTGCCAGAGTATAATACATATATACATGAATACACATACATACATTTACTATCTAGCGGCTTCCTAGCGACATTTGGGAACGGATCTAGCGGAATGTTGTGTTTTGCTGTGGTAACCGTGGTGGTGTACCGAGTGTCAGTGTGGTTCTGGCAGTGGTGGAGTGCGGTTGTGTCGGTGGTAGTAGTGGTAGTAGTAGTGAGCTAGAAAGTAGGCAACACCACCTTATCACGTGATCCTGAAGCTGCCACGATATATAACCACTGATTCCCTTGCTGGGGCTGCGGTCGATACGGTAGGTGAATGAAGGGGCTGGGGGTTTTCTAGATCCCCTTCTCCCTCGTGTTTAGCCCCATTAGTTTTCAGATTTTAAGATGTTTGCCCCCATTAGTTTGTCGATGTTAAGACCTTTTGTTCCATTTCTTTGTCAATAGTAAGACCTTTCGTGGTATTTAGGTGTCGATTGTTTTCCTGGCGAACGATAGTGAGCCTGTAATCTAGGAAAAACCGGCCTTCGGCCGGGTCATTTTTCTATCGAAAAATGTACAAATTAATCTAGAAGGGGGATCTAATGGAAGTTTTGTTTAAAGTTTGATGGAGGTCTAGGGAGGAAACTAAAAACATATTAAATATATACTGTATGAAATAATAGATACGGTAGGTGAAATGTGCTTGGAGTCGGTATTTAGATATTGGTTTCGTTTGTCATACTTTTACCCTTTGAAAACTAGCGACGTGTGTTATATCTGACTTTACCTATATATATATATACGATATTATGCAGCTGAGGAAGGATCTGTGGTAGTTAAAAGGGTTGGGGAGATAGTTTGAAATATGATGCAGCTTGGGAAGGATCTGTGGTAGTTAAAAGGGTTGGTTGACAGTATGAAATATTTTGTTTTAGCTATATTTAGTCGATATGATGCAGCTTAGGAAGGATCTGTGGTAGTTAAAGGGTTGGTTGAGATATTTTGAAGTCTTATTATTGCTAGAGGCCCTTTTTAAACTGAATAAAGACGTCACCGGTACTGAATGGGTTAAATGTGCTTGGAGTTTATAATATACTTTTTCGTATAATTATTTAAATATCAGTGTAATTTTTTTAAGAGGGAGGTAGAAGTAAAGATGACAGTGTGGTAATCCCGACACTGACTTGCGGAAGCGAAGCATGGACTTTGGTGAAGAGACTCAGACCAAGAGTGAGAGGGGTGGAAATTAGTTACTTGAGAAGTGCGTGCAGAGTTACATGGAGGGATAGACAGACGAATGAGGAATTAAGAGGGAGGTGTGGTGTGGAGGTAGATGTGCTGGAAAGTGTGAAAAGAAACACCTTGAGATGGTTCGGCCATATGGAACGTATGGGAAGCGAGAGAATGACGAAGAGGGTGTACGAGAGCGAGGTAGAAGGACAGAGAGGGAGAGGTAAACCGAAAGAGAGGTGGAAGGATGGAGTGAAGAAGTATATGAATGAAGGCGGTGCTGGTTGGGAGGAGGGGCGTGGACTGACTGGGTACAGAGGGGCATGGGGGGGATCACGTCGTCAGGCAATAGATAGATAGATAGATAGATAGTAGTTTTTTCTCCCTTCTGTTTAGTTCCATTTGTTTTGATATTTTAAGACGTTCGTTCCATTAGTTTGCCGATTTTAAGACCTTTCGCCCCCATTTCTTTGTCAATATAAACACCTCTCATGCCATTTAGTTGTCAATTTTGTTCCTGGCGAGGGATAGCGAGCCTGTAATTCTAGGAGGAAGCGGCCTTCTTGAGGGGGGGTCTAGAACTAGGGAGCTATGTGATGCAGCAGAGAGAGAGAGAGAGATTATATTTTTTTATTAATTTCACTCCAACACCAAACACCTCCCAAGAAATGAATGAAAGTAAGCATGTGATCCACCGGGATTCAAACCTGGGTTAGCACATACATCACATCGCATAATACCACATACATCACATCGCATAATACCACACGATAAGACTAGAAATATGGGAAGGTATTTGGGAGGTATGTGATGCAGCCTGGAGAGAGAGAGAGAGAGAGAGAGAGAGAGAGAGAGAGAGAGAGAGAGAGAGAGAGAGAGAGAGAGAGAGAGAGAGACAGAGAGAGAGAGAGAGAGAGAGAGAGAGAGAGAGAGAGAGAGAGAGAGAGAGAGAGAGAGAGAGAGAGAGAGAGAGAGAGAGAGAGAGAGAGAGAGAGAGAGAGAGGAGACGAGAGAGAGATATAGAGAGAGAGGAGAGAGAGAGGAGAGAGAGAGAGAGAGAGAGAGAGAGAGAGAGAGAGAGAGAGAGAGAGAGAGAGAGAGAGAGAGAGAGAGAGAGAGAGAGAGAGAGATTTTTTTGTGTGATGATGAACCATACGCAAAAACCAGAAATATGGGAAGGTATTTGGAAGATATGTAATGCAGCCTGGTAAAGAGGAAGAATGCAAGAGAGAGGGAGTGAGAGAGAGAGGGCGTGAGTGTGTGTATTTCTACGAACACGCACATTTCTGGTACGGTACCCGAATCTCGTCTCAAAACACCCAATGTGCGTGTCTGTTGACGGAAAATATTATGCTAGGGTCCTTACGAAACTTACGAAATTCAGGATGATTGGTACAGTTAAGGGAATTTAATGAGGGTGTGAGGAAATATAGGGGTACTTTTGGCAGGTAATATATATATATATATATATATATATATATATATATATATATATATATATATATATATATATATATATATATGCCGTGGTGTGATTGATTAAGCGTCGGCTATCGTTCTGATGGTCGATGGTTCGATCCCCACTGAGAGACTAGAAACATTTAGTGGCTCACGTGTATTTGTGATATATTCTCAATATATATATATTTAAGGGGTATTGTTTCCTCATTTATATATCCTTTTTCATTTTTTTAGTTTCATCCATATACCTCCATCAAGCTTAAATAAACACCCCCCCAAGACCCTCCTTCAAGATATATTTGTAAATTTTTCGATAGACAAATGTCCCGGCCAAAGTCCGAATCTCTTTAAACTACAGACTCGCTATTGCTCGCCAGGAAGCAATCGATACCAAAATGACAAAGCAAGTTTTCATATTGACAAAGAAATAGGGCGAAAGGTCTTAAAATCGCGAAAGTAATGGGCCGAACGTCATAAAATCCGAAAACTATTGGGGCTAGACATGAGGAAGAAGGGAGACTAGATAAACGACCCCCTCTTTCCTTAAAAATAAATAGAAGGCGTGTTGGTTGATGGTAAATATTATGATAGGGTCCATACGAAGCCAGCCAAACACATGCTGACAGCTACAGTTTGGGCTATATATTATTATAGAGTGTGAGTGAGGAGATAGATTATTATTATTATTATTATTATTATTATTATTATTTTTTTTTTTTTTTTTATTTTTTTTTTTTTTTGTGATTACGGGTTTTTTATTTCGCTGACTCCAGGGTGTCAAACCAAAGCCGACCCTTTATTTATAGACTTTATTATCGTATATGTATAGCTATAATTATGGTTTATAGTTCAAATTATGTCTTTGGAAGTGATAAAAAAGGGAGAAGACAATGCTATTTCATCTTAATTATCTTGTTATTCCTGGTCATAATCATTCAAGTCTTCAACCAAATTGGTCCGGTTTGACACCCAGTCGTTGAGAACCCCAAACCTCCCTGCGGATTATAGTGACTTAGTTATGACGAGGCCATACGTTCTTGTTGATAATAACTCCCTGAAAGGTATGTTCAAGGTCAACGAGAAGATATATATATATATATATATATATATATATATATATATATATATATATATATATGTGTGTGTGTGTGTATCTATCTATTTATCTATCTATCTATCTATGAATGAAGAGTTGAAGGTGTGATGGATAGATAAATAGATAGGTTGATATAACAGACGGATGCATAGCCATATAATAAGACAGCTATATAGACAGCTATATAGACAGGTACAAACAAACAGGCTAAACAAAAACACTCGACTAGACAGAACAGAGATATAAGAAACGGATGGACAGATAAATAAGTAGATAAATAGATAGATAAATAGACATATATATAGATAGATATATAGATACATAGACAGATATATAGATAGATATATAGATACATAGATAGATAGATAGATAGATACATAGACAGATAGATAGATAGATAGATAGACAGATAGATAGATAGATAGATAGATAGATAGATAGTAAGACATATGAGGTTGGTGGGATGAGACAGGCACACTTTTGGCTGGGAAATAAGTAAGTGTGTGTGTGTGTGTGTATGTGTGTGTATATATAGATGGGGTGAGGTGGGTGTGGAGGTGACACTGCATATGTGAGAGTGTGTGTGTGTGTGGAGAGAGAGAGAGAGAGAGAGAGGATGAACCATATGGGAAGGTATTTGGTAGCTATGGAGGAGCCTGGAAGAGGAAGAATGTTTGGGGGAGAGAGAGAGAGAGTACAAAGGAGTACAAAGTACAAAGGAAATCAAGCAACAACAGGTATAGTGACCCTTCTAGGTTGCTTGTCCTCCAAAACACTGAGGATCAAGTGTCCAAACAGTGGTTTAGAGTGGGTAAGGGAACATTGGAAAGGGAATTACTGCCCTGGAACTAATGTCCGTGGCAGGATTAGGAAGTTAGTAGAGGACAGATGGGTTAGTAACTGAGGGGGGGATAAAATAAAGTTATTCATTTACAAACGCAGTCAGTCGCGGGTTTGATGAGAGATATTTGTCTAGGCGGAGTTTAAATGAATCAACGGTGATGCAGTCTATAACGTTTCGGGGAAGCCCATTCCACAAGTTGACAACTCGATTGAAGAAGAAATTCTTAGATTCGTGCGAGTTAAAAGATTTACCAATAATTTTGCAAACCGTTTCCCCGCGTGTAATTAGATTGGTCGATAGTGAAGTACTTACTACAGTTCATATTGTCGATGCCTTTGATGATTTTGAACACTTGAATTAAGTCACCTCTTAATCTGCGCTGGGTTAAAGGAAATAGATTTAATTCTCTAAGACGCTCTTCGTATGGTTTGTTCTTTAGGCTAGGTATCATTTTGGTAACTCTCCGTTGAACTCGTTCTAGCTTGTTTATATCTTTTTGGTAATAAGGGCACCAGGATTGAACGCAGTATTCCAGAAGAGGGCGGACTAAGGAATTGTAAAGGGTTAGGATAACTTCTTTGGATTTATGCTCAAATGACCTGCCTATAAAGCCAATTATTTTGTTTGCCTTCTTAACAACTTCTGAACATTGTTGACTCGGTTTTAGGTTACTCGATATTGTTACTCCCAGATCGGTTTCTCTCTCTACATTCTTAAGCTGAGTGCCATTCATTGAATAGTTTGCTTTCTCATTTAGGTATCCGACATGTAGTACTTTACATTTATCCGCATTGAAACTCATTTGCCAAATTTGGGCCCAACATGACAATTTATCTAGATTGTGTTGCATATCGTCAACTTGTTCTTTTGAGAGTACGCTATTTGCAATTTTTGTATCATCAGCAAATTTTGAGATTGTACAGGTGAGACCCTCATCTATGTCGTTGATGTAAATTAGAAAGAGAATTGGTCCTAGTACAGATCCCTGGGGTACCCCGCTACTTACATTGGTCCATTTAGATGCCTTACCGTTTATGACTCCCCTTTGCTTTCTGTTGCTGAGCCAATTTTCTATCCATTTCAACACACCGTCTTGTATTCCATGCGCTTTTAGTTTTAGCAGTAAACGTTTGTGGAGAGTAGGCGACGATATAGTAATGGATTCTAATTTCTGGATTGCTTTTAGTGGTGCAAATATGACGCGGGCGAATTATTTTGAGAAAGTGATTGAACCTAAGAGATCAAATATGACTTACTAACTAATATTCACCTTCTTATCATTATTAGGTGTTCAAGTATTTATCATCACGAATGTACCTTTGTATTTTAGTGACGGAATATATCTTACTGGAGGGCTCAATTAGTAAGTTAATGATATATATAGCCCACTAATTAGCTGCCCTTCATAAATCACGAGAGAGAGAGAGAGAGAGAGAGAGATAGAGATAGATAGAATGATAATCAACTGTCAGGCTTTGTACGGGTTGGTAAATATATATAAAGGAGTACAAAGGAAATCAAGCAACAACAGATCTAGTGACCCTTCTAGGTTGCTTTTCCTCCAAAACACTGAGGATCAAGTGTCCAACAGTGGTTTAGAGTGGGTAAGGGAACATTGGAAAGGTAATTACTGCCCTGGAACTAATGTCCGTGGCAGGATTAGGAAGTTAGTAGGGGACAGATGGGTTAGTAACTGAGGGGGGGATAAAATAAAGTTATTCATTTACAAACGCAGTCAGTCGCGGGTTTGAAGCGAGATATTTGTCTAGGCGGAGTTTAAATGAATCAACGGTGATGCAGTCTATAACGTTTATACGATGATGTGGTGAAATATTAATGCAGTGAGAGAGAGAGAGAGAGAGAGAGAGAATGATAATCAACTGTCAGGCTTTGTACGGGTTGGTAAATATATATACGATGATGTGAAATATTAATGCAGTGAGAGAGAGAGAGAGAGAGAGAGAGAGAGAGAGAGAGATAAAAAAAACGAAAGAGAAACTAGAGAGAGTGAGTGTGTGTGTGTGTGTGTGTGTGTGTGTGTGTGTAATTCTGCTACTGACAGGCTTGAGCGAAAGTATGTGATAATGTGGATAGAAAAAGAAAACAAACAACGAAGGTATGGTACGAAACAACAAAACAACGAAGGTATGGTACGAAACAACAAAACAACGAAGGTATGGTACGAAACAACAAAACAACGAAGGTATGGTACGAAACAACAAAACAACGAAGGTATGGTACGAAACAACAAAACAACGAAGGTATGGTACGAAACAACAAAACAACGAAGGTATGGTACGAAACAACAAAACAACGAAGGTATGGTACGAAACAACAAAACAACGAAGGTATGGTACGAAAAAATAAGGAACCGTTGGAAAGGGACTGTGGAGAAGAGCATTTTAAGGGAGGCCACCTCGCTTCTTTTTTTATCTGTCTCTCTCTCTCTCTCTCTCTTTGGCTTGTTTCCATTCGGCCCCATTCAGCCTACTGTTTTAAGACGTTTACCCCCATCAAGGTGTCAATATTTTCCTGGCGAGTGGTAGCGAGCCAGCATATATATATTTTTGTTTTTACAGCAAGCTAAATTTGTACATTTGTCGATAGAAAAATTTCTCCGGCAAAGCCGGATTTCCCCATACAATGCTGGCTCGCTATCGCTCGCCAGGAAGAAATCGACACCTGGATGGGGATAAACGTCGTAAAACAGTTGGCTGAATGGGGCAGAATGGATACAAGCCAGGAAAAGAGGTGAAAGGAGAGAAAGATACAAAAAAAAAAAAAAACGGTGACCCCCCTTAAACAAGATGCAGGAAAGAAAATAGAAACCTGCGTCGGATGAAAGAGAATGGGACAGGCACAGAAAGGAAGGAATTGAGAAGAGAGAGAGAGAGAGAGAGCGAGCGAGAGAGAGAGAGAGGGAAGGAAGGGAGATAGTATGAAATGGATAACCTGGGAAGGAAGCGAAGGAATTGAGAAGAGAGAGAGAGAGAGAGTGAGAGAGAGTGAAATAAAAAAGGAAGAGAGATAGTGTGAAATGGATAAAATGGGAAGGAATTGAGAAGAGAGAGAGAGAGAGAGAAAGAGAGAGAGAGAAATAAAAAAGGAAGAGAGATAGTAGGAAATGGATAAAATGGGAAGGAAGCGAAAGAAGTGAGAAAAGAGAGAGAGAGAGAGAGAGAGAGAGAGAGAGAGAGAGAGAGAGAGAGAGAGAGAGAGAGCGAGCGAGCGAGCAGTGGGGGGAGGGGGATTGTTGACAAACTAGAGAGAAAGACAAATACAAAACATAAGATTAATGAACCAACTAGCAAGAAAAAACTCCAACCGACATCCGACATACCTTCGAGAAATATGGGAAGCAGGTGACAGAATGGGGGGGGGGGGGCGGGGTGTATAAGCAAATGTAGGTGGGAAGCTTAGCGAACATAAATTAAAACAAGGATCAAAATGCAAATAAGTGAAACGAGTGACACAATGAGGAGGGGGGGGGGGGCTTGTATCCATTTGGCCCCATTCAGCCTACTGTTTTAAGACATTTATCCCCATCCAGGTGTCAATTTTTTACTGGTGAGCGGTAGTGAGCCAGCATGTTTTTTATTTTTGTTTGACAGCAGGCTAAATTTGTACATTTTTCGATAGAAAAATGTCTCCGGCGAAGCCGGATTTCTTCACATAATGCTGGCTCGCTATCGCTCGCCAGGAAGAAATCGACACCTGGATGGAGATAAACGTCTTAAAATAGTTGGCTGAATGGGGCCGAATGGATACAAGCCAGAGAAAGAGAGAAAAGGACAGACATAATAAAACGCAGGTCACCCCCCTTAATCTTTCAGCAGGCCTTTTTACAGCTTGGTGGCTAAATCGATTCTGGGAAAATTCGAGCTGTTAAAAATGATAGTATGGGCTTTGATCACAAATTATATATATTATTCTACTACAAGCTCTCCCTATCTTGTAGTATTAAGGCCGGACCACCTAGTAGAGACCGCAAGGTGTGTGTGGCCTGAGCATCTGTGTAACTCTGTGTAACACCTTACCCCCCCACCTGTATTTCAGAGAACATGCTGCCCGAATCGCCAACGGTGGTACAATTGGCTAAATAAGTCGTGTCGCTGCTTGGCATTACGTTTTGCTCGCTGTATGCTGTATTAATGTCTGTCAGATGTTGAATAGGGTGTGACAAGGTAGGAACATGTTTGTATATCTCACTTGCAACGATGATTTTAACCTTAGATAGTGCTGATACCAATTATGGATCGAAATATACTTGGTGCCGCGACATCACTTAATTGGCCGACTGCACTATAGAGTGACCTGGTTAAGGGGGGTGACCTGCTCTTGGTTATTTCTGTCCTGTTCTCTCTTTCTCTGGCTTGTATCCATTCGGTCCCATTCAGCCAACTATTTTAAGATGTTTATCCCCATCTAGGTGTCGATTTCTTCCTGGCGAGCGATAGCGAGCCAGCATTATATGAAGAAATCCGGCTTCGCCGGAGAAATTTTTCTATCGAAAAATGTACAAATTTAGCCTGCTGTCAAACAAAAATAAAAAATATGCTGGCTCGCTACCGCTCACCAGTAAGAAATTGACACCTGGATGGGGATAAACGTCTTAAAACAGTAGGCTGAATGGGGCCAAATGGATACAAGCCAGAGAAAGATAGAAAAGGACAGAACAAAAACAGGTCACCTGTGTCAGTAAACACACGGGCTATGTCCATCACTCGCACTAGTGCAATTATATGTACGGTAATGTCTCTGTACCAATTATATGTACGGTAATGTCTCGGTACCAATTATATGTACGGTAATGTCTCGGTACCAATTATATGTATGGTAATGTCTCGGTACCAATTATATGTACGGTAATGTCTCTGTACCAATTATATGTACGGTAATGTCTCGGTACCAATTATATGTACGGTAATGTCTCGGTACCAATTATATGTATGGTAATGTCTCGGTACCAATTATATGTACGGTAATGTCTCGGTACCAATTATATGTACGGTAATGTCTCGGTACCAATTATATGTACGGTAATGTCTCGGTACCAATCATATGTACGGTAATGTCTCGGTACCAATTATATGTACGGTAATGTCTCGGTACCAATTATATGTACGGTAATGTCTCGGTACCAATTATATGTACGGTAATGTCTCGGTACCAATTATATGTACGGTAATGTCTCGGTACCAATTATATGTACGGTAATGTCTCGGTACCAATCATATGTACGGTAATGTCTAGGTACCAATTATATGTACGGTAATGTCTCGGTACCAATTATATGTACGGTAATGTCTCGGTACCAATTATATGTACGGTAATGTCTCGGTACCAATTATATGTACGGTAATGTCTCGGTACCAATTATATGTACGGTAATGTCTCGGTACCAATCATATGTACGGTAATGTCTCGGTACCAATTATATGTACGGTAATGTCTCGGTACCAATTATATGTACGGTAATGTCTCGGTACCAATTATGTTTTGATTTACACATGATGTCTTCTTTTTGAGTGAGATATACCAACATGTTCCTACACATACCCACCTTCTTCAACATCTGACAGCCATTAATACAGCACAGAGCGAGCCAAACGTAAAGACAGCTGAGCCATGACTTATTAGCGCCACCGTACTTGCATTTTAATCTCACTTATATTGCGCAAAGACAGGTATAAAGACAGGTATAAAGACAGGTAGACAGGTATAAAGACAGGTATAAAGACAAGTAGACAGGTATAAACACAGGTATAAACACAGGTATAAAGACAGGTAGACAGGTATAAAGACAGGTACAAAGACAGGTATAAAGACAGGTATAAAGACAGGTACAAAGACAGGTATAAAGACAGGTATAAAGACAGGTAGACAGGTATAAAGACAGGTATAATACGCGGTCAGATTATTATTGCTTTGTACAATTTAAGGGGAGGTTTCCACTCGAGGGATTTTTTTCTGGACTCCTTTCTCCCTCATGTGTAGCCCCATTGCTTTTCTATTTTTAAGACGTTCGCCCCATTATTTTGACGATTTTAAGAACTTTCGACCCATTTCTGTCAATTTTAAGACCTTTCGTGCCATTTAGGTGTCGATTTTATCCTGGCGAGCGATAGCGAGCCTGTAATTTAAGAGGAACCGGCCTTCAGCCGGGACGTTTTTCTATCAACAAATTTATCTTGAAAGGGGCTCAAGGGGGTGTAATCTTAAGCTTGATGGATATCTAGAGACCAAACTAAAAACCTCCCCTTAACCCGATATTAACTGACTAATAATAATCCTAAGAGGTTCTAAAACTTGTAATCGGATGTAATTGGTGAAATATGTCTATCTATCTATCTATTGCCTGACGCCGCGATCCCCGAAGGGGTGGCCACGAACGAACCGCCCCCATGCACCTCTGTCCCCAGTCAGTCGACGCCCCTCCCCCCAACCAGCACCGCCTTCGTTCATGTAGTTCCTCACTCCATCCTTCCACCTCATATTCGGTCTACCTCTCCCCCTCTGTCCCTCCACCTCGCTCTCGTAATGTAATCTTTGTAAATATACCCTCTAGCTAGCTCCCGGGGAGATCTCCACTTGAGGGATTTTTTTTCTGGATCCCTTTCTCTCTCATGTTTAGTCCCATTGCTTTTGATATTATAAAACGTTCGCCCCATTAGTTTAGCGATTTCAAGAACTTTCACCCCATATTAAGACCTTTCGTGCCATTCAGGTGTTGATTTTATCCTGGCGAGCGATAGCGAGCCTGTAATTAAAGAGGAACCGGCCTTTGGCCGGGAAATTTTTCTACCGAAAAATGTACACATTTATCTTGAAAGGGACTCAAGGGGGTGTAATTTCAAGCTTGATGGAAGTTTAGGGAACAAACTAAATACCTCCCCTTAAGCGTTTTCTAAGCTGAATAAACTGGTCTAGTGCTAGGGATGTGTAGGTAGACTGAACACAAACCCGGAGTATAAAATCATTTCACTGGGTACGGGCGTGTAAAATATTGTCTTGTAAACAACAGGAAACGCACACTCATGCATACAGTCACGAGCTGAGACCAAATTTATTGTTCCCGTGTTCGCCGATGAAAACTACCTGGTGACAGTGGGAAATAAATATATGTTTTATGAATATATATATATATATATATACATATACTGTATATATATATAAAACTTGAATGCGTTAGTAATTATAGAGTACAAAAAAAAAAAAAAAAAAAATCATTAAATTGTATAAGTTTGCCTTGTTATCACTTCAAAATACATAATACAAACTGAGAAATACACAATACACAATACAAACTAAAAGTATTCCAATATCTATGCATAATGATTATTTATTAGTCAAACAGAAAGGACTCGTTTAGGACTGGTTTGGAAAGGCATCTCGTTTGCCAGCCTGTCTCGACGAAATGTGTCTTATGATCAAAGATATAAGAACGTTAAGGGGGGGATGGTTCGCACGTTAGGGGGGGATGGTTCGCACGTTAAGGGGGGATGGTTCGCACGTTAAGGGGGGGATGGTCCGCACGTTACGCACGTTAAGGGGGGGATGGTTCGCACGTTAAGGGGGGATGGTTCGCACGTTAAGGGGGGATGGTTCGCACGTTAAGGGGGGATGGTTCGCACGTTAAGGGGGGATGGTTCGCACGTTAAGGGGGGGGATGGTTCGCACGTTAAGGGGGGGGATGGTTGCACGTTAAGGGGGGGATGGTTCGCACGTTAAGGGGGGGATGGTTCGCACGTTAAGGGGGGGATGGTTCGCACGTTAAGGGGGGGCGGATGGTTCGCACGTTAAGGGGGGGGATGGTTCGCACGTTAAGGGGGGGATGGTTCGCACGTTAAGGGGGGGATGGTTCGCACGTTAAGGGGGGGGATGGTTCGCACGTTAAGGGGGGGATGGTTCGCACGTTAAGGGGGGGATGGTTCGCACGTTAAGGGGGGATGGTTCGCACGTTAAGGGGGGGATGGTTCGCACGTTAAGGGGGGGATGGTTCGCACGTTAAGGGGGGGATGGTTCGCACGTTTAAGGGGGGGGATGGTTCGCACGTTAAGAGGGGGGGATGGTAGCACGTTAAGGGGGGGGATGGTTCGCACGTTAAGGGGGGGATGGTTCGCACGTTAAGGGGGGGATGGTTCGCACGTTAAGGGGGGGATGGTTCGCACGTTAAGGGGGGATGGTTCGCACGTTAAGGGGGGAATGGTTCGCACGTTAAGGGGGGAATGGTTCGCACGTTAAGGGGGGATGGTTCGCTTTTGGGTGGATTTTTTCATTTATTTATTTTTCTAGTTTCCTCCCTAGACCTCCATCAAACTTTAAAAAAAAAAACAAAAAAAAACAAAAACAAAAAAAAACAACGCAGCGATCCCCCTTCAAGATATATTTGTACATTTTTCGGTAGCACAATTTCCCTCCTCATATAATTACAGGCTCGCTATCGCTCGCCAGGAAAAAATCGACACTTAAATGACGCGAAAACTATTAATATTGAAAACGAAAAGAGGCAAAATGTTTTAAAAGCGCCATACTAATGGGCCGAACGTCTTAATATTTAAAAACTATTGGGGCTAAACATGAAGGAGAAGGGGGCCACTACAAACCAGCCCATCCCCCCTCAAAGCAGAGTAGATCTTCAAATATGTTTATCAATACTAGTTGTACTGTATGGGTGAAAATAATGTGGAGGGTACATTTTCAATAGTTCTATAATGTGGAGGGTACATTTTCAATAGTTCTATAATGTGGAGGGTACATTATCAATAGTTCTATAATGTGGAGGGTACATTTTCAATAGTTCTATAATGTGGAGGGTACATTTTCAATAGTTCTATAATGTGGAGGGTACATTTTCAATAGTTCTATAATGTGGAGGGTACATTTTCAATAGTTCTATAATGTGGAGGGTACATTTTCAATAGTTCTATAATGTGGAGGGTACATTTTCAATAGTTCTATAATGTGGAGGGTACATTTTCAATAGTTCTATAATATGGAGGGTACATTTTCAATAGTTCTATAATGTGGAAGGTACATTTTCAATAGTTCTATAATGTGGAGGGTACATTTTCAATAGTTCTATAATGTGGAGGGTACATTTTCAATAGTTCTATAATGTGGAGGGTACATTTTCAATAGTTCTATAATGTGGAGGGTACATTTTCAATAGTTCTATAATGTGGAGGGTACATTATCAATAGTTCTATAATGTGGAGGGTACATTTTCAATAGTTCTATAATGTGGAGGGTACATTTTCAATATTTCTACAATGTGGAGGGTACATTTTCAATAGTTCTATAATGTGGAGGGTACATTTTCAATATTTCTACAATGTGGAGGGTACATTTTCAATATTTCTACAATGTGGAGGGTACATTTTCAATAGTTCTATAATGTGGAGGGTACATTTTCAATAGTTCTATAATGTGGAGGGTACATTTTCAATATTTCTACAATGTGGAGGGTACATTTTCAATAGTTCTGTAATGTGGAGGGTACATTTTCAATAGTTCTATAATGTGGAGGGTACATTTTCAATAGTTCTATAATGTGGAGGGTACATTTTCAATAGTTCTATAATGTGGAGGGTACATTTTCAATAGTTCTGTAATGTGAAGGGTACATTTTCAATAGTTCTACAATGTGGAGGGTACATTATCAATAGTTCTACAATGTGGAGGGTACATTTTCAATAGTTCTATAATGTGGAGGGTACATTTTCAATATTTCTACAATGTGGAGGGTACATTTTCAATAGTTCTGTAATGTGGAGGGTACATTTTCAATAGTTCTATAATGTGGAGGGTACATTTTCAATAGTTCTATAATGTGGAGGGTACATTTTCAATAGTTCTATAATGTGGAGGGTACATTTTCAATAGTTCTATAATCCTGTGCTTTGAGCTGCTTTGACCTAATATGTGGTTTATATTTAGTGAGACACACATTCATACATTCTCTGACTCCTATCCTGGCCTAATAAAAAACACTGAACAGCATATACAAACACACACACAAACAGACAGATATAGAAACAAGGCACACACACACACACACACATTAAAACACAAGACACACACGAACGTATGTACAAAGCAAGATACACACACACACACGAACGTATGTACAAAGCAAGATACACACACACGAACGTATGTACAAAGCAAGATACACACACACGAACGTATGCACAACACAACATACACACACACACGAACGTATGTACAAAGCAAGATACACACACGAACCAATATCAAACAAGACACAAGTACACAAACAGATATGAACAAACGGATATACAAACATGCCATACACTGTTGAACGATAAACAACACGATCCTAGCAGTTACGCAATATTTATTAGCCAAGGTTATTATACACATTCACGACACACACGCACACACACACATTTTGAACATACCCCCAACTATATACAGAGAGATAGTAAGAGTAGAGAGAGGGATGAGAGAGACGAGGAGAGAGAGAGAGAGAGAGAGAGAGAGAGAGAGAGAGAGAGAGAGAGAGAGAGAGAAGAGAAGAGAAGAGAAGAGAAGAGAGACCAAATATCAGTAGACCAATAATTACTGTGGTCCAAGGTTATCTCACTTGGGAATCACGTACATTGGTTTAATAAGGGGAGGTCTCCACTTGAGAGACCTTTTTCTTGACCCCTTTCTCCCTTATGTTTAGCCCCATTGCTTTTGAGATTGTAAGAAGTTTGCCCCATTAGTTTGGTGATCTTAAGAATTTCCGCCCCATTCTGTCAATTTTAAGACCTTTCGTGCAATTTAGGTGTCGATTTTATCCTGGCGAGCGATAGCGCGCCTGTAATTTTAAGAGTACCCGGCCTTCGGCCGGGAAATTTTTCTACCGAAAAATGTACAAATTTATCTTGAAAGGGGGTCAAGGGGGTGACATTTTAAGATTGCTGGAGGAGTAGGAAACACACTAAAAACCTCCCCTTAACGGCATTATAGTTTAAACGGGGGTGGGGTGGGTACAAGGGGGAATGGATACGAACACACACACACACACATAAAACACATTGGACGGCATTTTCAGCAACCACAATTGAATATCTTTCTGATAGGCAGCCATTATGGGGGGGGGGGGGGATGGTTATTTCTTGGCCTAATTATATATTTGTTTAATTTATAGTTTCCTCGTTAGACCTCCATTAATCTTTCACACCCCCTAGGTACCCCTTTCAAGATATATTTGTACATTTTTCGGTAGAAAAATGTCGTTCGTTCCAGAATTACAGGCTTGCTATCACTCGCCAGGAAAAACAAAGGAATAGTGAGATTCATAATGAGAATGGAAATGTGTAAGAAACGAGGCTGGTTCAACAAAGACAAAGTAAATATCCCAACTGAACAAATAATTTACGAAGTATAAAATGTTTGAGAAAAGAACATGCCAGGGTAAGATGGCTGGAAAGAACATGCCAGGGTAAGATGGCTGGAAAGAACATGCCAGGGTAAGATGGCTGGAAAGAACATGCCAGGGTAAGATGGCTGGAAAGAACATGCCAGGGTAAGATGGCTGGAAAGAACATGCCAGGGTAAGATGGCTGGAAAGGGTAAAGATTGTGTTCAAAGGTTGGGTGGAACAAATGAGAAAACCAAGTTAAGGGGGTAGTCTATGTATTTGATTATTTATATATTTATTGTTATTTTCCTCGCTATACCTCCATCAAGCTTTAAAAAAAAAAAAAAAAAAAAAAAAAAGGCCCCCTTTCAAGATACATTTGTAAATTTGTCGGTAGAAAAATGTTCCGGCCGAAGGCCGGTTCCTTTGAAATTACAGGCTCGCTTTCGCTCGCCAGGAAAAAATCGACAGGTAATTGGCACGAAATGTCTTAATATTGACAAAGAAATGGGGCGAAAGGTCTCAAAGTCGCCAAACTAATGGAACCAAGTTCTTAAAATCTCCACACTAATATGCTAAACATGAGGGAGAAGGGGGTCCAGAAAAAGTAACTACCTCCCCCTCAAAGCAACAAAGGAATTGGTTTATAAGCGCATTAGATATAAATTCCTTTAAAACGAGAAGGGTTGAAATTTGCAGAGATTCAACGTAGCGAAGATAGGATGTGAAGTGGATGTGAGTGAGTGATCACGTGAGTGAGTGACGTGAGGGATTGGGGGATGTGAGTGAGTGAGTGAGTGAGTGAGTGAGTGAGTGAGTGAGTGAGTGAGTGAGTGAGTGAGTGAGTGAGTGAGTGTCTTGGGGGTATACTTTTAAGCTTGATGGAGGTCTAGGGAACAGACTAAAAACCTCCCCTTACATGAAAGCGATAATACAACCTGAATAAAAAAAAGTATGGATTATTTTGGAGGGAACTGTTTGGTGGAAAGAGTTAACGTTTCTTAGCAACTGTGTGTGTGTGTATGTGTCTGTGTTCTGTGTGTGTGTGTGTATGTGTATTGTGTGTGGGTGTGTGGTAGCAGTAGTAGTGGTATGGTGGTGGTAACTGTGGTAGTATTGATAGCGTGACTGGTAACACTGCTTCACTCTTTACTACCTTACACACACTCACTCACACACCACACT
>CM064546.1:49008129-49032335 GCA_032716605.1 Paralithodes platypus | reverse complement strand
ACTAATCAATTTATTACACTCACACCCACATATTCACATTGTGCTCTCCGTTATCCATATAGGCCTACTCTCTCTCTGTTATCTCTATTAAAGTTAAGTCCTAACCACCTCGCTCGGATCTTAAGTTTTGTGTAGTCAGTGTATCTAGGTCTCTCTCTCTCTCTCTCTCTCTCTCTCTCTCTCTCTCTCTCTCTCTCTCTCTCTCTCTCTCTCTCTTTGAATGCCTTTGAATTACTTAACTATCCATTTTTTTACCAGAATGTACAGTTGCCCAAATAAGTGATGTCGCGGCACCAAGTATATTTCGATCAATAATTGGTATCAGCAATATCTAAACTGTATATTTCATTGTTTCGAGTGAGATATATAAACTTGTTTCTACCTTTACACACCCTATTCAACATCTGACAGACATTAATACAACACACAGCGAGCAAAACTTAATTCCAGCGTAGACATGACTTATTTGGCCAACCGTACAATTCGAGATAGGACTGAATATACTAACCCTTTCACTTTCACCCTTAGGGATACTTTAAAGCCTTTGTTACCATCAGGGGTACCGGTATTTAGAAACCTTTAGTTTAGTTACTTCAACCTCTGCAGTTGTCTTTGAGTTAGCTGTGTTGAGCCTATTAGGGATACTTTAAAGCCTTTGTTACCATCAGGGGTATTTAGAAACCTTTAGTTTAGTTACTTCAACCTCTGCAGTTGTTTTGAGTTAGCTGTGTTGAGCCTATTGGGGATACTTTAAAGCCTTTGTTACCATCAGGGGTATTTAGAAACCTTTAGTTTAGTTACTTCAACCTCTGCAGTTGTTTTTGAGTTAGCTGTGTTGAGCCTATAGGGGATACTTTAAAGCCTTTGTTATCATCAGGGGTATTTAGAAACCTTTAGTTTAGTTACTTCAACCTCTGCAGTTGTCTTTGAGTTAGCTGTGGGCAGAAAACGAATTTTGTGGAGAGGTAATTATAAGAGTGAGAAAACTCTATTTCTTATTGCTAATCTGGCAACCTCTGCGTCATAAATGCGTGAAAGGGTTGAGGCGTATGTTTCGTGGATTAACCTGCGTTTGGTCTCCCGGCGTTGGTGATTGGGTGGTTGGTGACGGTGACGGGAAGGTTGGAGGATTCGGGACAAGGATAATAAAGTAGGTGTTGATGGCGATTGATTGGTGTTAATTGTCCACTTGAGAGTTTCAGGCTATAAGGAAATTAGAACCGTAAACATCGATATAATACAGAAATGCTATTATAATCTGGGTTTCTGATGGATAGAAAGTATGATAAGCTTGTTTATATATATATATATATGTATTATGACCTTATTTTAGCTGACAATACTGCTGAATATCGATGTTTACAGCTCCAACTTCCTTATAACTTGAAACTCGCAAGTGGTCAATAATGTTGGTGTTTTGGGTTATTTTTGCCGTGGCAATTTTCAGCCTGGTTTGGTTCTGTTTACCGGTACTCCCTCCTCCTGTTTCCGTCCCCCCCCCCCCCCCCCCCCCCACCCCCACCCCCCCCCCCCCCCTCCCCCCCCCCTATCCTTCAGTCTCTTTTCCCTCCCCCGCCTTGCCACCTCCTCCCCCATCTCTACCCCTCCCCCATTCGCCCCTCCCCCCATCCCTACCCCTCTCCCCCATCTCTACCCCTCCCCCGTCCCCCATCCCTATCCCTCTATCATTCTACTTAACCCCCCACCACCCCTCTACCGTCTCTTCCCCATCCCTCCCTCTCAATGCAGCCAACCAATCGTGTGGGATGATGAGGGATTAAACCTTCCAGTCTTATATATGTATTAGGGATAGGACTCACATATTATCCCGTTCACACACATATACATAACAGTTAAGCCAGCCAAACATATGGCGCCTAGCCGTATCATTAATTAATATCCCACGATAATGAGATATAATAGGACAATAAAATGATCTCCGGCATCAGAGCTACTGGCCAAACACGTGACTCAAGAAGTAAGCAACCACACCTCACTTACCAGTTGATCATTGCCGGAGTGACAGCGCGCGTGTTAGTTCAATTAGTGTTTCCTGGATTTCTTTTGAGTGTGGTCTTGAGGCGTACGTTGTCGGCAACTTGGCTGGCTAGCGCAAGATATTGAGGACTCGGGACAATGATGACAGTAGGTGTTGCTGATGTTATTTTGATGATATGCCTTGGAAATATTCGGCCAGGTTTGGTTCTGTGTATCCCCTCCTCATGCCCCGCCCCTCCCCTCCTCCTCCCACACACACGTTTCTCCTCCCTTCCGTCTGGCGCACATTTAGACGCAGGCAACACAGGTAACGCAGTACAGAGCAGCATAATGCAAATAGTTATGTCAAATTAAACGTAGGCCTGGGCTGGCCTGAGTCACAATGTGCGCACCGTAATTCTAAATAATTATTTGCAAATTTGTGCTGCAGCGCTTGTTACCTGTATCTCAATGTGCACCGACCCTTTCAGACTTGCCGATGTGTACGGCACTACGCCGTGCATTCCAGAGAGTGCGCCGTTGTGCTGACAACTTCTGCCGTGAATGACACGTACGACCAGATTACCTTGGTAACTTTGCGGGTCGTATGCAGCATTTTGCAGAGGTCGAAGTGTGTGTGAAAGCGTGCATATCCCATGGTTATTTACGGGCAAGGCGGTCGGCGGAAAGTCGAGGTGTCTGAAATGGGTATTCTTCCCTCCCCCCCCCCCCCCCCCCCCCCTTTATTTCTCCCCTGTATGTGTTTTCCCCACTCCCTGTTAACTCTCCCCACCACCCTTCGACTCCCTCTCGTCTTTCCTTCCCGTTTGCCTCCCTTCCTCGACTTCCTCCCACCTTCTCCCTTGCCTCCCTACCATCTCTCTTTCGCCTCCCTAAAATCCCTTCCGCTTCACCCCCCCTTTTGCTTCACCTCCCTACCATCCCTCCCACCTCCCTCGCTTCCACACACTCCCACCAATATATCTGCCTCCCTATCACCTCCCTCTGGTTTTATATATGTATTTTCTTTTTCATTATCAACATTATCAATTATATGCAGATCGAGGGATTATTTAAGGAGAGGTTTTGTTATTTTTCTGGACCCCCTTTTCCCTCATGTTTATCCCCGTTAGCTTTGACATTTTGTGACCTTTCGCCCAATTTCTTCGCCAATAATATAACCTTTCGTGCCATTTAGGTGTGGATTTTGTTCATGGCGAGCGATAGTGAGCCTGTATTGTAGGAGGAACTGTTAAGGGGGATGGGTCACTTTTTGGTCGATTTTTTCATGTATTTGTTATTTTTCTAGCTTCCTCCCTAGCCTAGACCTCCATCAATCTTTAAAAAAACATCCATTAGATCCCCCTTCTAGATTAATTTGTACATTTTTCGGTAGAAAAATGTCCTGGCCGAATGCCGGTTCTTCCTAAATTACAGGCTCACTATCGTTCGCCAGGAACAGAATCGACACCTAAATGGCACGAAAGGTCTTAATATTGACAAGGAAATGGGGCGGAAGGTGCTAAATCGCCAAACTAATGGACCGAACGTATTACAATCTGAAAACTAATGGGGCTAAACGTGAGGGAGAAGGGGAACCAGAAAAACGACCCATCTGCCCTTAAAGCCAGATAATAGAATATTAAGCCTTCATATTAGGCCTTCATATTAAGCCTTCATATTAAGCCTTCATATTAAGCCTTCATATTAAGCCTTCATACAATACATACTGTAAAGGGTTAATAATTTCACACTCGTAATTATCTTGTTTGTTTGTCTGTTTTGTCTCCCTCCTTCCTTCGCTCCTTGTTTCTCAGACCATGTGACAATTAAATGAGGAAACTATAATAACGCATCTGAATAATGCCAACCTGACTTATAAACACAAATATGAATGTAACCAGACGACGATGCTGTTGTTTCAGTGGAATAATGGCTCTTTGAGCAGTATGTATCGCCTTACTAGTGGTTGTCCCCTCACAGGATGGGGGGCGCTGCTCAATAAACTCGCCCCTCGGTGCAAAATCAAAATCAATCCTTCTCTCTCTCCTCCCCCCTCATTAATTCTCTCTCCCCCCTCCTTCCTCCTCTACCTCCCATCCTCCTCCTTCCTTCCTTCTCTCCCCCTCCCTCCTTCCCTCCCTTCCCCCCCTCTCTCCCCTCCTCCCCATCTCTCCCTTCCCTCCTTCCCCATACTTCCCCACAGGGTGTCAAACTGGAGCCATTTTGTTTGAATATTTGAGTGTAGATGAGAATGACTACAAGGAAATGTACAGGAAATAGCCTTGTTTTGGCCATGTTATCACTTCCAAAGACATCATTTGAACTATAAACCATTATTTGACCTTTACATATACAATAAAGTAACACCACGTTATTAACATTAATCATCCATTAAAAACACCAATGCACTTGAATAAACTAATGCAAGCATTCAAGCATGGTCCTCAAGGGATTCAAACTCGGGACACCACACCCACAACATAAGCATCTAAAGATTACAAATATTGCGCTCGGCTTTCGTTTGACACCCTGCTTCCCCACCTCCCTTCCTTTAACCTTCCTTTAACCCAGCGCAGATTAAGAGGCCACTTAATGCAAGTGTTCAAAATCATCAAAGGCATCGACAATATCAACTGTAGTAAGTACTTTACTATCGACCAATCTAATTACACGCGGGGAAACGGTTGCAAAATTATTGGTAAATCTTTTAACTCGCACGAATCTAAGAATTTCTTCTTCAATCGAGTTGTCACCTTGTGGAATGGGCTTCCCCGAGACGTTATAGACTGCAGCACCGTTGATTCATTTAAACTCCGTCTAGACAAATATCTTGCATCAAACCCGCGACTGACTGCGATTGTAAATGAATAACTTTATTTTATCCTCCCCTCAGTTACTGTCCCCTACTAACTTCCTAATCCTGCCACGGACATTAGTTCCAGGGCAGTAGTTCCATTTCCAATGTTCCCTTATCCACTCTGAACCACTGTTTGGACACTTGTTCCTCAGTGTTTTGGAGGACAAGCAGCCTAGAAGGGTCACTAGACCTGTTGTTGCTTGATTTCCTTTGTACTCCTTTGTACACACACGCACCACCCTCTGTCACACATACACATACCATTTACGGTCGCGCTAATAAGTCATGTCCCAGCTGTCATTACGTTTGGCTTGCTCTGTGCTGTATTAATGTCTGTCAGATGTTGAATAGGGTCGGCAAGTGTAGGAACATGTGTGTATATTTCACTCCATATGAAGAAAAGAAGCTTATATATTGTTGATACCAATTATTGATCAAAACATACTTGGTGCCGAGACATCACTTATTAGCGCGATTGTACCCTCTTTCATGTCATCAAGAGGCTTAGAGGGGGGGGGGGGGGGCAGACAGGTGAAGGGGAGAGAGAGAGATTGATTTAAGTAGATATACTGATTACACAAACCTTACGATCCAAAATTCTAGTAGATACCATAATCCAAGAGAGAGAGAGAGAGAATTTACATAGATACTTTGAGCACACAGGCCTTACTATCAAAACGAGGTGGTCAGGACTTAATTTCCGCAGACATTGCCAACAAATAAGGGAAGCTGAAAGAAAGGAATCGCGAAGAGGAACAACAACAACAAGAGAGAGAGAGAGAGAGAGAGAGAGAGATAGATGTAGATAATTATATAATTATTTAAGTTTGGTATGTATACAGTATGTTGCACAGACAGCATTTGCATTTTATTACACTTAGTATGGATAACATAGCTGCTGAAAACAAAGACAACACAGACCATAGAGTGATTCATTTAGCAGGATGGGGGGTGGAGGGAAGTAGTGTTCAGAGAGTTAAGGGGGCTCACCTGCTTTTTTCTCTCCTTTTCTCTCTTTCTTTGGCTTGTATCTATTCGGTCCCATTCAGTCTACTGTTTTAAGACGTTTATCTCCATCCAGGTGTCGATTCTTCCTGGCGAGCGATAGCGAGCCAGCATTGTATGGAGAAATCCGGCTTCGCCAGAGATATTTTTCTATGGAAAATGTACACATTTAACCTGCTGTCAAAAATGTGTATTAACATATGCTGGCTCGCTACCGCTCGCCAGGAAAAAATCGACACCTGCATGGGGATAAACGTCTTAAAACAGTAGGCTGAATGGGTCCAAAAGGATATAACCTACAGAGAGAGGGAGAGAGAGAAAAAAAAACCCGAGGTGGGCCCCCTTAATGAACCTTAGGAATTGTGGCTGACACAATAATATTATAGGGTTTGAGGTAACATGAAAGAAATATACATTAATTGTGAAGGTTTAGATATATATATTTCATTTGATATGTGTTTGTTGTGCAGCAAATGTACCGGTACATTACAAAGACAGGTGGTATGTAAGAGATATGGAAGTGGGTTGGAGGGATGGAGAGAGAGACAAAGAGACTGATGGTGTGTGTGTGAGAGAGTATGTTTGTTGTGCAGCAAATGTACCGGTACATTACAAAGACAGGTGGTATGTAAGAGATATGGAAGTGGGTTGGAGGGATGGAGAGAGAGACAAAGAGACTGATGGTGTGTGTGTGAGAGAGTATGTTTGTTGTGCAGCAAATGTACTGGTACATTACAAAGACGGGTGGTATGTAAGAGATATGGAAGTGGGTTGGAGGGATGGAGAGAGACAAAGAGACTGATGGTGTGTGTGTGTGTTACGAACAATGTGCTATTATCTTGAATGAGTCTGTATAATGTAACATTTTATCATGGAAAATGGAAAAAAGGTAAAACTATTCCTTATCTGAGTAAATATAATCGTTCTCTCCACTTCTCAAGGCATATCTTACCACTAATTGTAGTGTTATTTATTCAGTGCCAACCTTTGTCTCTATATCCTGTCCAATGTTCACTAACCTTCAAATTCTCTCTCTCTCTCTCTCTCTCTCTCTCTATATATATATATATATATATATATATATATATATATATATATATATATATATATATATATATATAGAGAGAGAGAGAGAGAGAGAGAGAGAGAGTACGAGAGAGAGAGAGAGAGAGTATGAGTACACACACACTATTCCTAGTGTGCACGGGGTATAGTTCCGATTTCTCCACCAGACGGCGTGGGGCATCATTGGCCCTTTTCCCGCGTAAATAAACACGTTGAACTCTATGTGATTGAATCGGTTTCTACTTTATATGCTCGTATTGCCGTGTCTAACATTGAGTTATCGCCATACATTCTGTGTGTTCTGAAGGGGGAGGGTCCCTAGGGTAAAATAGAGGGAAATTACGACAATGAAGACTTATTACTGCCTTGTGATAAAAGCAGGGTGTATGAAGAGTGAACAACACCGACTATATCTCCTTATATACCGTACTGGGCTAACTTAAATACTGTATTATCATTATTTACATTTATAATTTTACACCATACAGTACCGGTAGTATGATGATATTTATCCGTTTTCCGTATATTTTTTTAATGATTACTATGCGAGCGAAGGCGAAGCAGAACAAAAGTTTGTTATAAGACACCAACATTCCATTATTCACTTCCTTTCTGGAATATATGTTTTTTTATTGTTTATATATATATATATATATATATATATATATATATATATATATATATATATATATAGAGAGAGAGAGAGAGAGAGAGATCAAATAATGTCTAGGTTTTGTAAATTAGATATACTATACAGATTATAAGCCTTGTTACAACAGCAGAGTTAACTGGGCATGAATACCGTACAGAAATCTTTGAGAACAGAATATTAACCCCTTCTTTACCGGTAACGTCTTTTTGTATTTGATTTCAGCTACATTTAGACGATTTTGTCTAAGCTTGGGAAGGATATATGATATCTAAAAGGATTAATTGAGATAGGCTGTAGCCTTGTAATGAGTAGACGTCCTTCCTAAGCTGTACAAAATCGTCTAATAGTGGCCAGAATATAATGATAAGTACATCACCGGTACAGAAGGGGTTAAAGGCACGTAACATATAATAGTGGCCAGAATATAATGATAAGTACATCACCGGTACAGAAGGGGTTAAAGGCACGTAACACAATCTACCGGTACATAGGCTAGGCCTACTTATAATTTCAGTGATGCATAATACAGGTTTAGTTAATTAATATGGTCAAATCTCCGATGTATTTAGCTTATTGTAATACCCTCTACCCGCAAAAATCCCGCAACCATAGAAATACCAGAGTTGACAAAATATAACCGATCGAGTTTGGATTTTAATCAACATTTGATGTCAAACAAGTTCAAAAGTTAAAACCTACACCAAATATCACCTTATAATATGGGCTAGACTTAAAAATACTAACTGTAAATTGATGAATTTTACACCAGAATTTTAGACCAATTCACATGGATCATAATGTAGGTAAGGTATGTCCATAAACGGTACCGGTACCAGGTATATAGTTTTGCTTCAACCGACAAACTTCATGATAAATCGTATATTCTCCTATTATGGAAGGTAACATATATTTATACAACGGACTTTGCTTAAACCTCCTCAAATAAACCGTTAGTTAAGTTAATTCTTAGGTAGGTTTGGTGGGTTTGATATTGTTGCACGCCAATGGTTGGCAAAAGAGCCAAGTTCAGATTTATATAATTTTGCTGCATTAAAATGGTAAAACTATGATGGATTTTGCTTATATTGCCAACGAGACTAGGACTTAGTTTAGTCTAAATTTCCCAGCATATATAGACGCAATTTATCCGACACGTAAGCATATTATATAAATGATCTATTCACAAAATTGGCATATGCTGGGGTGAAATTAATAAAATATAGATTATAAAATATGTATATTTTCAGTTGATAGATACCGGTAATGTTGGGCATAGCCTAATCAACTCTTTTCATACGTTTGGTTTTATTACCGGTACTTACTTTACATCTAGCAGCTTTGCCATTGTACCAAGATCAATGCCTTACATTGTGCTTTGTTCCTTATGTTATTTATCATGGAATGTGTCTGTTGAAGCAAACGATATACTTGTACCGTATATGTACCTTAACCTACATTTTAATCTATATGAAGAGGTCTAAAGACACACGATTATTCCTGGTCTCTTCATTTAGTATATAATATATACGTTTGTTATATATCAGCTGGTAGGCTACACTTCGTGATGAATCGTATTGTCTCTCATTATGGAAGGTAAAATAGATTGATATAAACATATCTTGTGTAAGAATGGAATGGTCGAAAACACATGAAAAATCTGCCCTACCCTCATCCATCCACCATAACAGACATTTCCTATACATCATTAATGTGGTTAATAGATTGTTGTTGTCCTATTAATTGTTTTGTTTTCAGTTGGCTTTGCATAGGATACGGTAATCTAGTGTAGGCTAATGGTATACGCTTTGCCGTGAATTGCGGTTACCTCCCTAATATATCCATAAACATAAATGTGTATACAAATATATTGTGTAAAATGAGACAATAAATATCAGTACAGATAATTGTTAAGCCTAGTCCTTATACAAGAAGATATTAGACAGTTTCCAGACGGCGATGGATGATAAAGAGCTTTGCGCTTTATATACAAAATAATAACAAAACTTTACTCTTATTGACCGTTGCCGTCTGATAGGTACTGTATACATCTGTAGTTTTATGAATGAACTAGGCCTATATATATTTGGGTAAAATTACTTAAGATATGTTCATAATAATCCAAACATCCACACATATTAAAGGAGATAGCTCAATATTCAGTCTTATCATCTATTCATCATATTGTTTTATGTTACTGCTTTGAAGCTTGTTATTGTTTCCTTAATATATTTTCCTTACATCTTTGATTGTTTGAAATCAATACAAAAGCACATTGTCTTGTCCGTGTGTGCTAAAACAACACAAACTTGACCAGTCTCTTTGTGTACAAGAACGCGGCAGCCCCGTACCATAGAGCCAGGTACTGGTTTGTTTATTATTGTCACGTGACCTGACACATGGGGCTGCACTATGAATAAAGGACCTGTTTTAGTATTAAGGGAGTAGTTCTAGTTTTTTGGTCTATAAATCAATACATATATTTATTTTTTCGATAAATACAAACATCCCGGCTGAATGCCGGTTCCTCTGCAGGCTCGCCATCAAAAATCGATTTTTTTTTTTTCTATGTGATTGAGGGAGGCAAAAGGCATAACTGCCTATAGCGAGTGCCTCCCCCATAGTTGAAAGAGTGACAGGGCCAAAATCAAGGGACGTTCGAGCCAAAATGCCTGGACACACGGAGTTTGAAGCAATTTAAGTCATAGGAAGAGGGAAAGACTGATTCTGGGAGAGAGTTCCAGAGCTCAGCTGTTGAGTAGAAGAAAGTTTGAGAGTAACGTTTCACTCTTGGGTTGGAGAGTTGCACAGAGTAGGGGTGGGATTGAGTTGCAAGACGGGTACCACGTGCCCTACGTAAAGGAGGTGGTATGCACTGGGATAGCTCTGAGGAACACTGATTATTATAGTAGCGATAGAATAGCGAGAGAGATGCAACATTGCGGCGGGGAGAGAGAGATTGCAGAGAGTTGGTGAGTGGACGGGAGTTAATGATACGAAAGGCCTTCCTTTCAACTTTGTCTAGGAGAGCGGTGTGAGAGGAACCTCCCCACACATGTGAACAATACTCAATACAAGGGCGCACTATGCCCCTGTACAGAGCAAGAAGCTGTGCAGGGGAAAAGAACCCCCTAAGGCGGTTGAGCACACCCAGCTTCTGGGAGGCTGCCTTAGCAAGACTGGTAATATGGTCCTTCCAAATGAGAGCAGAAGAAAAAGAGACACCAAGAATATTGAGAGAAGATGAAGGGTTGATTTTTGTATTGTTGAAGAATAAGGGATAGTCCGCTGGGAGATCCTGACGGGTTGATAGATGGAGAAATTGGGTTTTGGAAGCATTAAAGTTAACAAGGTTTTCTCTGCCCCAATTGGAAATAGTATTTAGATCAGAATTTAAGAGTTCTATGGCTTCATTACGTTTGTCGTTGAGAGATTGCTGGCTGGGGCGTTCTGAAAAACTAATGGAGTAGTGTAAGGTTGAGTCGTCTGCGTATGAATGGATGGGAATTAAGGTACAGTTAAGGAGATCATTTATAAAAATTAGAAAGAGAATAGGAGATAGGACAGAGCCCTGAGGAACACCGGAGTTTATAGGGTGAGGAAGTGAACAATGGCCGTCCACAACCGCGGCTATGGAACGGCCGGAAAGGAAATTAGAGACAAAGGCACAGATGGAGGGATAGAAACCGAAGGAGGGTAGTTTAGAAATTAAAGATTTATGCCAGACTCTATCGAAGGCTTTCGATATGTCTAGTGCAATAGAAAAAGTCTCACCGAAGTCCCGAAAGGAGGATGACCAAGAGTTAGTAAGATATGAAAGAAGATCACCAGTAGAGCGACCCTTAAGGAAGCCATACTGGCGATCTGAGAGCAGATTATGAGAAGAGAAATGCTTAAGAAATTTGGAAGCAAGAATAGTTTCAAAAACTTTAGAAAGACAAGAGATAAGAGCAATTGGACGATAGTTGGAGGGTTGAGAGCGGTCACCCTTCTTTGGGACAGGTTGAATGTGAGCAAACTTCCAGCATGAAGGGAAGACGTTTGAGGATAGACAGAGACGAAAGAGTTTGCCTAGGCAGGGAGTCAGCACGGAAGCACAGTTTTTGAGAACAACAGGTGGAACACCGTCCGGACCGTACGCCTTATTAGTGTTAAGCCCAGAGAGGGTAGAAAGTACATCTTTAGAAGAGATTAGGATATTAGGCATAAGTAAGAGAGAGGAGGGCAGAGAGGGAGGAATAGCACCGGAATCATCCAAGGTGGAGTTTCTAGCAAAAGTTTGAGCGAAGAGTTTAGCTTTGTCAGAGGAAGAAGTGATGGTTGTGCCATCAGAGTGGGAAAGTGGAGGGAAAGACGAGGAAGAGAAATTGTTGGAGAGGTTTTTGGCTAGATGCCAGAAAGCTTGGGAAGAGCTAGAGTTGGATAGTTCAGTGCATTTATTATTGATGAAAGAGTGTTTGGCAAGTCGAAGAACAGATTTGGCTTGATTCCGGGCAGAAACATATGAAGAATGAGAGTCTTTAGTTTTAAGGCGTCGGTACCGTTTGAATGCTTCCTCCTTATTGCGGACAGCAGTAGAACAGGCATGAGTAAACCAAGATTTTTTAGCATTAGTCTGAGAGAAAGAGAATGGAATGTATGCTTTCATGCCCGATAGGATTATCTCGGTAATGCGTTCAGCACTCTCCGAGGGTCCTCAGCCATGGAAGCAGAAATCATTCCATGGGAAATCAAAGAAGTACTGCCGAAGAGCCTCCCAGTCGGCAGCGCCAAAGTGCCACAAGCGCCGCCGGCTAGGAGGATCGGGTGGCTGTACTGGAGAGATAGGACAGGTGACAGAGATAAGTTTATGGTCGGAGGAGCCCAGAGGAGAGAAAAGATCGACAGTATAAGAAGAAGGGTTAGAAGTTAGAAACAAGTCAAGAATGTTGGGCCGATCTCCGATGCGATCCGGGATACGGGTGGGTTGCTGAACTAACTGCTCTAGGTCATTTAGGATAGAAAAGACGTAGGCTTGTTCACCAGGTGGATCAGTAGTGTGAGAGGAGAGCCAATGGCGGTGGTGAACGTTGAAATCTCCTAAGATGGAGATTTCTGAGAAAGGAGAAATGGATAGAATGTGTTCCACTGTAGAGTTTAGATAGTCAAAGAATTTGGGAAAGTTGGTAGAGTTAGGGGAAAGATAGACAGCACAGAAATATTTAGTAAGAGAATGACAGGAAAGTTTGAGCCATAAAGTTGAGAATTCAGAGGAGTCGAAATCGGGAACACGAGAGCAAGTGAGTTTGTTGTGCACATATGCACAACATCCGCCTTTGGCTTTGAAACTAGGATAGAGAAAGTAGGAGGATACAGAGAAGGGGTTGCTGGAAGTTGCTACAGACACCTGAGTTTCGGTGAGGAAGAGAAGATCAGGTTTGTAGGAGGAGAGATGGTGCTCAACAGAGTGAAAGTTAGAGGAAAGTCCGCGAATGTTGCAGAAATTAATAGAAAGAGTAACAGGCCGAGGTCCAGGTAATTGTGTGGGGTCGTCAGGGGATGGTCGGTCGGGTGAGGGGGCATTTATGGTCCCCCCCTGGGGACTCCGAGGCTGGGCTACAATTCATAATTTTTTTTTTTTTAATTTTGGTGTGGAGGAATGAAGTGTGGTGTGCATGTTTAGTGTAGTGAAGTGGATAGGAGGAGGAGGTGTTTGTGAGAGCTAGCTGGATTGCTCTCAGTGTAAATGAGGCACAAAGAAAATCAGTAAGAGAGGCCAAGCAAATAAAACAGGAGTTCCAGCGACTCTTTATCACATGCCTATAACCTCACCTGGGTCTAGCCCTGATCGATTGGTGCCTACAATCTCCCCACCTAATTAGATTGGTTCCATGTCATCTCAACCAGTAGACCATTTCAACCAGTAGCTCTCAACCAGTGCCAAATTAACCCAGACCAACCAAACCAGTGCCAAAATATAGTACTAACCTAACCGTATTGGTTGATTTGGTACTGGTTGAGAGCTACTGGTTGAAATGGTCTACTGGTTGAGTTGACCGGTCACCAAATAGATTGCATGAAAGGTCTTGATATTGGCAAAGAATGGGGCGAAAGATCTTAAAATTGACATACTAATGGGGAAAAGTTTTCAAAATCTCAAAAATAATGTGCCTAACTTGCGGGAGAAGGGGGTCCAGAAAAGGCAACTACCTCCCCTTACATTGTTTACCGGTACCAACTATTAGCGCTAAAGAGGTTCGTTTGGCTGTTCAAAGGTTCACAATATTTTTAGGCCAGATTTATGTCTTAGAGTGTACAGTTGGCCAAATAAGTTCTGTTTCTCTGTGATTTTATACATGGTAATATAATGTACAGTTGGCCACATAAGTTCTGTTCCTCTCAGTGATCTTATACATGGTAATATAATGTACAGTTGGCCACATAAGTTCTGTTTCTCTCAGTGATCTTATACATGGAAGTATAATGTACAGTTTCCACATAAGTTCTGTTCCTCTCTGTGATCTAATACATGGTAATATAATGTACAGTTGGCCACATAAGTTCTGTTTCTCTCAGTGATCTTATACATGGTAATATAATGTACAGTTGGCCACATAAGTTCTGTTTCTCTCAGTGATCTTATACATGGAAGTATAATGTACAGTTGGCCACATAAGTTCTGATTCTCTCAATGATCTTATACATGGTAATATAATGTACAGTTGGCCACATAAGTTCTGTTTCTCTGTGATCTTATACATGGTAATATAATGTACAGTTGGCCACATAAGTTCTGTTTCTCTGTGATCTTATACATGGTAATATAATGTACAGTTGGCCACAGAAGTTCTGTTTCTCTCAGTGATCTTATACATGGAAGTATAATGTACAGTTGGCCACATAAGTTCTGATTCTCTGTGTTCTTATACATGGAAATATAATGCATATGATTAAATAACAAGTGTCGATTCTTGTTCTTATGCAGTGGCTAACTCATCTGACTATTGAACTGATAATTAAAAGCAACCACACTCTCAATTCATTCGTACTGTTTTGGTTTCCTACATAAGATGACAACGAGGAATAGAACTTCTGTGGCCAACTGTACAGGTTGCCACATAAGTTTGTATACAATCCCTTATATTTATGTGTGGAAGAAAAGCTAGTATGATTATCGACTTACAAGAATAATTTGCTATAGAACCATTATTTGGTCATATTATTTAGGGGGGATGGACGTACTTATTTCCTCATTTATAATTATACTGTATATATTTTTATTGTTATTTTTGTTTTTAGGTTCCTCCCTAGACCCCCATCCAGCTTAAAAGAACACCCCCAAGACCCTCCTTCAAGATACATTTTGTAAATTTTTCGATATAAAAATTTCCCCTCAAATAATAGGCTCGCTATCGCTTGCCAGGACAAAATCGACATCTAAATAACACGAACAGTCTTAATATTGACAACAAATGGGTCAACAATTCTTAAAATCGCCAAACTAACGAACCAAACATCATCAAACCTGAAAAGTAATGGGGCTAAACATGAAGAAGAGGGACCCGAAAAACGACCCATCTCCCCTTAATTACTGCACAATACCATACACTTTTAATTCATACCTACTTGTTATCCTTCCATATATCCTGGCCCAATAGGAAATTAAGGGGGTAGTTATTTTTAGGGCTATATATTCATGTATTCATTTATTGTTGAGCTTCCTCGCTAGACCTCTGAGCAAGCTTTTACAAAACACCGCCTAGACCACCTTGCAAGATAAGTATGTACATTTTTCGGTAGAAAATGTTCCGGCTGAAGGCCGGTTTCTCCTACAATTTCAAGCTCGCAATCGCTCGCCAGGAAAAAAATCGATACCAATATGGCACGAAAGATGTTAATATTGACAAACAAATGGGGCGAAAGGTCTCAAAATCAACAAGTAATGGGCCAAACGTCTATCTAAAAACTAATGGGGTTAAGCATGAGAGAGAAAGGGGTCCAGAAAAGCGAGCCATCACCCGTTAACCCTCTTTCAGTACTGGCCAAGTTATTTTTGTATTTATTCTGCCTATTATTAGACAATTTTATTCACGTTGAACAAAGATTATAAAGGGAACTGAGCACTTTGGAACTGAGCGATAATTAAGGGGAGATGGGTAGTTTTTCTGGTCCCCCTTCTCCCTCACGTTTAGCCCCATTAGTTTTCAGATTGTATGACGTTCGGCCCATTAGTTTGGTGATTTTTAGACTTTTCGCCCCATTTCTTTGTCAATTTTAAGACTTTTTGTGTAATTTAGGTGTCGATTTTTTCCTGATGAGCGATAGCGAATCTTTAATTTAAGAGGAACCGGCCTTAGGCCGGGACGTTTTTCTATAACAAAATGTACACATTTATCTTGAAGGAGGGTCTTGGGTGTGTTTTTTTAAGCTTGACAGAGGGGTCTAGGGAGGAAACCAAACAAATAATACAAATATATATATAAATGAGCAAATATATACGCCCATCTCCCCTTAATGAAACAAGGCACCTAATACTACGCTGTTTTCCAGAGGTCGTACATTTCTTATGTAATTCGTTCAGCTTTGTCGAACCAAGATAATAAAGGGAACTGAGCGATAATTTATGAAAAAGTGCACTTGATACCATGCAGTGTTTCAAAGATTATCGTTTCTTTCTAAGTGTTTCGTTCATCTTTGGTTCGGGATTCCCTTAAGAAAGAGAGCGGCCATTTTTGTAATCCCTTGAGGAATATGACGCCTTATGACAGTTTATTCTGGCTATCATTAGACGATATTTTACAGCTTAGCAAGGATCTGTGGGCATCAAAAGGGTAGATATTATCTAAATTAATTCTGTGGCTTCCATACACCATTCCTAATCTGAATAATATCGTCTAATAAAAGCCGGAATAAACTGTTTAAATGTGTCATGATCCTCAATACCAGAGGCTTCAAAATGGCGGAGGTTGGCCGATTTCCGCTACTGCAGGGTCTTGGGGGAGGGGGGAGTTACTGAGGAGAGAGGGAGTGGGGGAGGCAGGGGATGGTTTTATTCTGTGGTTGAGTACGGTGGGTGGTAGAAGTGTGTTCTAGAAAATGTGTCAATTATCACAAAATTTGCACATTTATCGGTAGAAATGTGTCATGGCCGAAGGTCAATTCCTACCAAATTGCAGGCTTGCTATTGCCTGCCAGGACAAACAATTACACCTAAATGTGGTGAAAGGTCTTAAAAACAGCAAACTATTGGGGCTAAACATGAGGAAGGGGGTCCAGAAACTCTCCCCCTATACCCTTTAGGTGATCAGTGATAAAGTGACTCTTTATATAAACTTTTAGACCAATAAGTGTATAATGGACCACTTGTGAACTTTTATACTATACAAATATCCCTACAAAAAACCTAATGGTAAAACAGTGAGCCAAGTTGGACTATACCCTATTCCAAATAGGTAGGCTATATTGGAGGAGACCGTTGGTGAATGCTTAAGTGGTGGTGGTAGTTCCAATAACCTAACCTTCTTGACTCTTGTTCCAGTGGTGGCAGTGGACCGAGTGAGGCTGTGGGTGAGTGTTCACTATGTTTTGTAGTAAACTTTTTTTTCGTCGTTATCCTCTGGGAATGAGTGGAAATATGTTACTTGAAGTAGATGCGGAGTTACATGGAGGGATAGACAGACGAAGGAGGAAGTACGAGAGCGGTGTGGTGTGGATGTAGATGTGCTGGAAAGTGTGAAAAGTAACACCTTGAGATGGGTCGGCCATGTGGAAACCTATGGGAAGCAAGACAATCACTAAGAGAGTGTACAAGAGCGAGGTGGAAAGACAGAGAGGGAGAGATAAACCAAGAGAGAGGTGGAAGGATGGAGTTAAGAAGTATATGCGTGAAAGCGGTTCTGGATGGGAGGATGGGCGTTAACTGACTGGGGACAGAGGTGCATGGGGGCGATTCGTTTGTGGCCACCCCTTCGGAGATCATGACGTCTGGCAATAGATAGATAGATAGTACCGGCTGAGTTGGTTGCACCAACCTGTCATGCTTGTTGCCAGATGCTTTTAAGAGGTTCTAAGCTTGTCACCCATATATAATCAATGTACTTAGTGCATTGGTTGATGAAGGGTGTATGTACAATGAAGAGGTGTTATAGAAGATGAAAATCACCGAAAACAAGGTTACTTCTCCATGTGACAGCTATATTCTAGATACGAATATGAGGCTCACTACAACATTTCAACACCTCGTACTGTCTTGCAAATACAAAACATGATAGAATAATTTTAAATACAGAGTTGTCGTGAGTGGAAAGGAAGGAGAATATTGTATATTTTCGCTCGCGAGTGTAATGGGGGGGATCGGCTTTAAGTGAAAAAACATGCAAAATATTGATTGACTTTCCTGGGTGGTGGGAGAGTATGGTGCCTGTTATTGGGAGAGTTCGACCCATTGTTACCATTGAAGGGTGTTCCATTTCGGTCAGAGCTACAGATATTGCACCAGGGCAATGTAGATAGAGCAGAATTATCCGAGAAATAGCCGCTAGGGTGTAATCTTCCCTATAGAAGCCACCGCCGGGCATGGGGGGGGGGGGAACAGTTGAGGGGGGGGGGGGGCAAAGCCCCTCTCACTCAGGCACATACCCCATGGCTGGGGATGGCCGACTTGAAACAGAGACTGAACAGGGACAACACAATATAATAAACAAAATACAAATTCACACACATCTAGGAGAAGACCCAGAGACCAGGGATCACTAAGGTCAGCACTCCCCCGTCCCCAGATCTCCCGGAGATTTCCTGTGTCTCTTTTTCTTCTGATCTCACTTGGAAAGATCATATTACCACTCTTGCTAAAACAGCTTCCCAGGAGCTGGGTGTGCTCCATTTTTTGTTTTACCCCTGCGCAGCTACTTGCTCTGTACAGGGACAAAGTGCGTCCATGTATTGAGTATTGTTCACATGTGTGGGGAGGATCCTCACACACAGCACTTCAATACAAAGTCTCATAAACTCATGTCCACTCACCAATTCTCTGCAATCTCTCTTCGCCGCAATGTTACATCTCTCTCTCTATTCTACCGCTATTACAATAATCAGTGTTCCTCAAAGCTCTCTCAGGGTACTCCCTCTTTGTATAGCATGTAGCACCTGTCTTGCAACACAATCCCACCCCTACTCTGTGCAACTCTCCAATCAAAGAGTGAAACGTTATCCTCAGTCTTTCTTCTATTCAACAGCTGAGCTCAACCAAAATGAGTCTTTCCCTCTTCCTATGACTTAATTTGCTTCAAGCTCAGTGTGTCCAGGCAATTTGGCTCGAACGTCCCTTGATTTTGGCCCTGTCACTCTTTCAACTCTGGGAAAGGCACTCACTACAGGCAGTTCTGCCTTTTGTCTCCCTCACTCACATACACAGAGCCCGAACAGAAACAAAATTTAAAGTTCCAAATCTTAGGGTCCTGGACCACTTTCGCTCTCCCCTGCCCATTTCTCTGTCTCGTCTAGTAAGTGAATTTTACAAGGGGAGGAGGATTCCTAGCCACCCGCCCCAATAATAAACCCATAATAAACATTGGACAATACTGGTACAGAATAGCTCACTTGCCCCTTGGTTCTAAATTCTACATGATCACAAATATTTTATAGTTCCGTTCTTTGATAATTATAGCATCAAAATGGGTAAATATAATTACATTTTAGGGGAGATTGTTAGTTTTTCTGGTCCTCCTTCTCCCTCATGTTTAGCCTAATCAGTTTTGAGATTATAAGACGTTCGCCCTATTAGTAATAGCAACATTTTGCTATCGAAAAATGAACAAATATTTCTTGAAGGAGGGATTTGGGCGGGTGTTTGTATAAGCTTGATGGAGGTCTAGTAAGGAAACTTATATACAAATTAATAAGTTAAATATACCGAGCAAAATATATATATATATAAACATGGCACTAAAATGGCTACATTTATTTCAATTTAATCAGGAGCATTACAATTTGTTTCTGGTTATTTCGTTAAGGGGGAATGAGCACATCTATTCGCTCATTTATGTGTATTTTTACTATTTTTATAGTTTCCACCCTAGACCCCCATCAAACTTATTAAAACACCTGCCCAAGACCCTCCTTCAAGATAAATTTGTACATTTTTCGATAGAAAAATGTCGCAGCCGAAGCCTGGTTCCTCTTAAATAACAGGCTCGCTATCGCTCGCCAGGAAAAAATCGACACCTAAATGACACGGAAAGTCTTAATATTGACAAAGAAATGGGGCGAAAGGTCCCAAAATCGCCAAACTAATGGAACAAACGTCTTAAAATGTCAAAACTAATGGGGCTAAACATGAAGGAGAAGGGGTACCAGAAAAATTACCCACATCCCCTTTAATGAAGGAATCTATAAGTACTTAACCCCTTCAGCACCATGACGCCTTTTTATCTTATTCTGGTAATTGTAACAAGATTTTATTCAGCTTAGGAAGAACCTCTGGCAATAATATGGCTGCAAACTAACTCAAACAACCTTTTGTATCATTAACTCTGCAACCTCTCTCTTCGTCGCAATGTTGCATCTCTCTCTCGCTATTCTATCGCTACTACAACAATAAATGCTCCTCAGAGCTCTCCTCTACGTAGGTACGTGGTACCCGTCTTGCAACATAATCCCACCCCTACTCTCAAACTCAAGAGTAAAACGTTACTCCCAATCTTTCTTCTATTCAACAGCTGAGCTCTGGAACTCTCTCCCTGAATCCATTTTTCCCTCATCCTATGACTAAATTGCTTCAAACTCCGTGTGTCCAGCCATTTTGGCTCGAACATTCCTTGATTTTGGACCTGTCACTCTTTCAACTCCGAGGGAGGCACTCGTCACAAGCAGTCTCCCTCATCCAAACAGAAATAAAAATAAAATAAACACTTCTAGGCTAATTAAAATGATCCTTCCTAAGCTGCATAATATTGTTTAAATATAGCTAGAATAAATTATAACATACCGGGTACATCAAAGGGTTAGTAAGAGATCCCATCCAATGGCTTCTGTAGCAAGATACTTATATGGGTTAAGGGTTTCTGAACACCTTTCTCCTTCAGGTTTAGCCCCATTAGTTTTGAGTTTTGAACCCCTTCCTTACTGAGGATATATTTTGTGTTATTCCAGCTATATTTAGACAATTTTATGGAGCTTAGGAGGACACAGTGGTAGTTAAAATGGATAATCGAGATAGTTTGAAGCCTTTTAATTGCTACACGTCCTCCCTAAGCTGTGTAAAATCGTCAAATAATATCCGGATAATACTAACAAGGACAACTCGGTACAGAAGGGGTTAAGACGTTCGCCCATTAGTTTGTCTATTCTAAGACCTTTCGCCCCATTTCTTTGTGTTAATATTAAGACCTTTTGTGCCATTTAGGTGTCGATATTTTCCTAGCGAGCCTGTATTTTTGGAGAACATTGGAAATTTTTCTACCGAACAATTTACAAATTTATCTCGAAGGGGAATCTTTGGAACGTTTAATGGAGGTCTAGGGAGGAAACTAAAATGATAATGAATACATAAATATATAAACCAATAAATCAAGCCTAAATTAAAGTCTGTAGTATTATAACTAGGCAAAAACATCTTGACCACAAGAGTTATAGAGTTATATAAACGGTTAGAGTATGTTTACCGTTTGGGAAGAGGTAATAGGTGTGGAATTTTACAGCCCATTTTCTCTAGCCCCAAAACAACTAGAGTATTGGAGCTAATGTGTGGACCGTTTGGGAGGAGTCAGCCAGGAAATAGGTGTGGGCATTTACAGCCCATTTGCTTTATCCCAAAAATGACTACAGTAATCGAGCTAAAATGTCTACCAATTTTTTTTTTTTTTGTTATGTGAATGAGGGAGGCAAAAGGCAGAGCTGCCTATAGCGAGTGCCTCCCCCATAGTTGAAAGAGTGACAGGGCCAAAATCAAGGGACGTTCGAGCCAAAATGCCTGACCACATATTTAAGTCATAGGAAGAGGGAAACACTGATTCTTGGAGAGAGTTCCAGAGCTCAGCTGTTGAATAAAAGAAAGACAGAGTAATGTTTCACTCTTGGGTTGGGGTTCACACAGAGTAGGGGTGGGATTGTGTTGCAAGACGGGTACCACGTGCCCTACGTAAAGTATACACTGGGAAAGCTCTGAGGAACACTGATTATTATTGTAGCGATAGAATAGTGAGAGAGATGCAACATTGCGGCGAAGAGAGAGAGATTGCAGAGAGTTCACACATGTGAACAATACTCAATACAAGGAGCACACCCAGCTTCTGGGAGGCTTCCGCCTTAGCTGGTATTATACAGACGAAAAAGAGACACCAAGAATATTGAGAGAAGATGAAGGATTGATTTTTGTATTGTTGAAGAATAAGGGATAGTCCGCAGGGAGTTCCTTACGGTAAAATTGGGTTTTGGAAGCATTAAAGGTAATGCTCCAATTGGAGATAGTAGTTAGATCAGAATTTAAGTGTTCTATGGCTTCATTACGTTTGTCGTTGAGGAATTGCTGCCTTGGGCGTTCTGAAAAACTAATGGAGTCGTCTGCGTATGAATGGATGGGATTTTGGCTCGAACATCCCTTGATTTTGGCCCTGTCACTTGGGGGAGGCACTCGTTATAGGCAGTTCTGCCTTTTGCCTCCCTCAATCACATAGAAAAAAAAAATCATTAGATGATTTTATGCAATTTAGGAAGGATATCTAGGAATCAAAGGGGTAAATACTGTCTCAATTAACTCGTTAGCTCCCACACGTTCTTCCTAAGCAATAAGCAAAATGTTGCAATACATACGAGTATATAAACACATAAAATATAATTCAACATACTTTCTATCCATCATAAACTTACATTAACATTACATTTCCGTTTAAAATAGATGTTTACGGCTTCTTATAGACCAAAGTGGTCAATTTGCAGCGTTCTTTTATACATTATTCATGCCTGTGTTGAGGATAATGTCGCATTTTTAAAAGTATAAAACTGTTATAATTAGACAATTTTATACAGCTTAGGAAGAATCTGTGGCATTTAAAAGGGTAACAACTATCTCAGTTAATCCTCTGTCTTCCATATACCCTTTTTAGGCTGAAGACAGCCAGAAAACAGAAATGAAATGCGTATTCGTATCTTGCAAGGGTTAATCCTTTCAAGATCCACGCACTTCTTTTCTGTTTTCTGGCTACTATTAAACAATTTCATTCAGATTAGGAAAGGTATATGAAATTTTGAGGGTTTTTGAGATTGTCTTTGCACTTATATTTCCCCGAGATCCTTCCCAACACGTCGAGTGGATAGTTAAAGGCAAAGGGCACACAAGGAACAGGGCTCATGCAGCACTTCCGTGTGGCCTCAGACGACATGTAGCTTCTGATGCCTCCAGTATCTTTAGACGCCCTGAGTCGTGTGCCATTGACCTTAATAGACATTTGATTGGTATATCTTATCTCAGGGAAGTAAAACCCTTTAGGAATGATAAGCATGGGTTTGTCTCCGAAAGATCGAGGGTGCAGTGATAGCGACGGAGGAAATCCAAGCCCAAAATATTAGCTGAATTTGTCGCTATGTACAATTTGAATTGCATTGCAAAACCGTTCGACCCTCGCAAGACTTTATGCACCACAAATGCATCGATGATGTTTGATTTTCTTGCATGTTTGACATCATAGCCAGCGCTTACATAATCTGTCAACGTAAGATGAGCCAGTGTCGATAAAAAAGTCCACCCCATGATCACCCAATTTCAAATTAACGAGTGGCCGAAAATGCTTATTACCAGTGGGATGGAATATCCTTTCATTATGATTACAAACAAGTAGGCTACTGTAGATAATGCTTACATAAATAGCCTCATGCTAAAACTATCTTTATCAAGGAATTGATAAAACTGCAACTTATAGAAACCAAGTAAGACTTAAAATATCACGTCTGACTCAAAGAGTTAGGCTGGCGATTCTTCAATGTTCGCTAGTTTACACATATTTCTCAAATATCTGTTGTATTTACAATTATTTAGGAAAATTAGTCATAAATTCACCTCGCACCCACCTGTGTGGCTAAATATATACAAAATAATATTATACACAAAATATGTAACTAATATCAGAAAATTAATACCGTAGTTTACCAATTTCATAAAAGAAAAACGGGGAGAAAGTATTGAAGAAAACTGATATTATATGGGTAACTATGTGATAATACCCAAAGCCCTGGCCGCACACATCACACACGAACAATTGTATTATTTGTAATTGTACTTACACAATTTGTACACACATACACTCAGTTATAATAAAAATACACGCTAATTCAGCAACAATATTCCCCAAAATGTTGGGGCTTGATATTAATGGTGATTCAAGAATAAAGAGACAATATTATATGTTATTTAGTTTGCTCCCTCAACTAAACTAATTGGGCGAACGTCCTAGAATCTCAAAATTAATGGGGCTAAACATGAGGGAGAAGGGAATTCAGAAAATACCGGTACATTTACACACATTTATTTGGTTATATATTTAAATTTATATTAGTGTCTTAGTTTCCTCCCTAGACACTCATTAAGTTTAGTGTTATCATACAGGCTCGCTATCGCTCGCTAGGAAAAACATAGACACCTAAATTAACAAGAACGGTCTTAATATTGAAAACAATGGG
>CM064546.1:48998129-49005629 GCA_032716605.1 Paralithodes platypus | reverse complement strand
GGTTCATATGATATTTTGGGTAATTATTATGGAAGGATTGTAATTATTTTTGTCTATTTCGAACAATATATTTTTAGTTTAGTTTAGACTGAGGAAGGTGTATTTCCAGATTACCTCAAACTAAATAATCTTCCCCAAAACCCCCTTCAAGCTAGGTTTGTACATTTTTCAGTAGAAAAATGTCCCGGCCGAAGGCCGGTCTCTCCCAAATTGTAGGCTCGCTCTCGCTCGCCTAGAAAAAATCGACACCTGAATGAAGTGAAGTATGTAATAATCACCAAATTAATAAGGTGAAACGTCTTAACATTTCCAAACTAATGGAGTATAACAGGGAGGATCCATATAGACCCGCCCTGTATCGAATAGAGTTAAGAGGTATACAAGCACCCCTGAGCACCACCAGTGTACCCCACGTTATTAAACCCTTTCAAGCTCCAATACGCGTTCTGTTGTTTCTGGCCACTATTAGACGATGTTATTCAGATTAGTAACGGTATATGGAAGTCAAAGGGTTGATTGATATAGTATTTACCCTTTTAATACCCACAGATCCTTCCTAAGCTGCATACAATCGTCTAATGATAGCCAAAATAAACTGCATAAAACGCGTCAGAGCTTCAAAAGGGTTAATATCCATAAAGTAGGTCAGTTGTCTTTACCCATAACAGAAAGAGACGTTAACACTATCTGGTGCAACGTCTCGGGGTTATTATGGTAATGTGTTGTATTATTATTGACGGTTTTCATTGTTTTAGCCATTTTTGAACAATGTGTTTTTAGTTTAACCCCAAGACTTTAAAAACACGCCTCTCCAGACCCCCTTCAAACTAAAAAAAACGTCTCTCAGACCCCATTCAAGCTAAATAGGTACATTTTTCGGTTTTTCTCCCAAATTGCAGGCTCGCTCTCGCTCACCCAGGAAAAATTGACACCTTATTGGGTTGAAGCATCTTATAATCGCCAAACTGAGGTGAAACGTCTGAAAATCTACAAACTAATGGAGTAAAAAAGGAGGATCTAATTTGGCCCGCCCTGCACCTATTAGGGTTAAGGGGGAATGGACGTATTTATTTGCTTATTTATGTATCTTTTTATTAGGGTTTTATTTTGTTTTCCCTAAACTTCTATCATGCTCCTTCAAGATAAATTTGTACATTTTTCGATAGAAAAATGTCCCGGCTGAAGGCCGGTTCCTTTTAAATTACAGGCTCGCTATCGCTCGCCAGGAAAAAATCGACACCTAATTGACACGAAAAGTCTTAATATTGACAAAGAAATGGGTCGATGGTCTTAAACTCGCCAAACTAATAGACCGAACATCATAACATCTCAAAACTAGTGAGGCTAAACATGAGGGAAAAGGAGGACCAGAAAAATGGCCTATCTCGCCTTAAGAGGTTGGTTCTCAAGTACTCCTGACCACGTTATTAACCCTCTCCGACATATGACGCGATTTTGAGCCTATTGGGGATACTTTAAAGCCTTTGTTACCGTAATCAGGGGTATTTAGAAACCTTTAGTTTAGTTACTTCAACCTCTTTGAGTTAGCTGTGGGCAGAAAATTAATTTTGGAGAGGTAATTATAAGAGTGAGAGAACTCTATTTCTTATTGCTAATCTGGCAACCTCTGCGTCATAAATGCGTGAAAGGGGTTAATTAGAGCAAGGAGAATAACAAATATGAGAAGAGGAAACATATTGAGGCTCGTCATCACATATTCTCAGGCAGAACACAGAGAGGGAACAACAAATAGATCAGTTAACCCTATTAGGTGCAGGGCGGGCCGATTTAGATCCTCCCAGTTTTACTCCATTAGCTTGGAGATTTTAAGACGTTTCATCTCCCTAGTTTGGCGATTATATGATGCTTCAACCCAATAAGGTGTCGATTGTTTTTCCTGGTGCGAGCGATAGCGAGCCTGCAATTTGGGAGAAACCGGCCTTTGGCCGGGACATTAATCTACCGAAAAATGTACACATTAAGCTTGAAGGGGTCTGGGGGATGTGTTTTTTTTTAGTTTAAAGGGGATTTGGAGAGGCGTTTTTACAAGTCTCGGGGCAAATTAAAAACCAACATTGTTCGAAAATGTCAAAAACAATTAAAACCCTCTATAATAATGACCTCCAAGACGTTGCACCAATAGTTGAGGAGAGAGAGAGAGAGAGAGAGAGAGAGAGAGCCCAAACAATTTCTGTATATGTATAGATAAATTACGGTCTATATTTGAAATGTTGTCTTTGGAAATGATGAAATGGCCAAAACCAATAATATCCATATAACGATAGTATCATGGTTTATATCTTAATTAATGCCTTTGGATTCATAACACTTTCAAAGCAAATATTATAGTGTATGGATAAGATTTTGACATATATTTCATTAACCCTTTCACGCATTTATTACGAGGTTGCCAGAATAGCAATAAGAAATAGAGTTCTCTCACTCTTTATAATTACCTCTCCAAAATTAGTTTTCTGCCCACAGCTAACTCAAAGAGATTGAAGTAACTAAACTAAATCTAAAGGCTTTGAAGTATCCCCAATAGGCTCAAAATCGCGTCATATGTAGGAGAGGGTTAATATCTTTTGGTTTATGAAATGGCCAAACAATTATCGTAAATGTAAAGATAGAACTATGGTTTATAGTTAAATTAATGCCTTTAGATTGATAACATTGCCAAAATAATGAGTGTTTATGTAAAGATATAATACTGCTTTATAGTTCAAATAATGCCTTTGGATTGATAAAATTGATAAATCAAATGATTGTTGTATAATGTCCTTATGTTCTTGCCATCACCAGAAAAGACCTTTGAGAATCTGGGAGTAGGCCTACCCTTTCAAGATACGATTGCGATTTTTGTGTTCTGGTTATTGTTAGACAATGTTATTCAGACTACGAAGGCTGGCTATCGCTCGCCAGGAAGAAATCGACACCTAAATGGCAGGAAAGGTCTTAATATTGACAAGGAAATAGGGCGAAAGGTCTTAAAATCGACAAGCTAATGGGGCAAACATCTTAAAATCTGAAAACTAATGGGGCTTTAAACACATGACCCACCAACATACCGAAGACCGTCTCACCTGAATCTTCCACCACTGATGATAGCAGCAGAAGTTAATTAATACAGTCCAGGTGTCCATATTATCCCCTTTGGTTTATTTATTTCTCTAGGTGTCAAACAAAAGCTGAGGCCATTATTTTTAGTCTATATTCTCTCCCAGAATCAGTCTTTCCCTCTTCCTATGACTTCAAACTCTGTGTGTCCAGGCATTTTGGCTCGAACGTCCTTTGATTTTGTCCCTGTCACTCTTTCAACTATGGGGGAGGCACTCGCTATAGGCAGTTCTGCCTTTTGCCTCCCTCAATCACATAGAAAAAAACAAAAACAAAAATATGTAAGGAAGTATACGGTTTTATAGTTCAAATATTGTCTTTGGAAGGGATAACATGGCCAAAACAATGGTATTCCATGTTGATTTTCTTGTATTCCTTCTCATATTCTTCTAAGTCTTCAAACTAAATTGGTCCGGTTAGACATAAACATAGTCTTCACAATTACATATAATCTGAGGCGGTCTAGTGTAATCCTGCCTTTTTCATTTGTTTCTGGTGATGTATAATCGATAAATTGATATCTATATTCTTTTACACTGAACTATGGGGTGGGATACAGAGCGGTGCTCAATCACTAAGAACATAAGAACATAAGAAAATGGGAGTCTGCAGAAAGCCGATTGGCCTAAGCAAGGCAGATCCTGTCCCACACAACCCCAATTCAATTCTACAAAGCCCAATTATAGGCTTCACACTCTAATACCCTGAGGATCATCTTACTAAAACGGTTAGAGATTAACGCAGGATTATGGGGGTCTGCAGAGCGCTGATTGGCCCAACCCGGCTGATCCCCCTTCACACCCAACCCTTCTCGTCCATGATGCTCATCCAATTTATCTTAAAAGCTCCCTACAGTTTTAGATCCCACTATAGCACTTGGTAGTCCATTCCACCCATCTACAACTCTGTTACCAAACCAATACTTGCCTATATCTTTTCTGAAACGAAATTTATCTAATTTGAAACCATTGGTACGAGTTCTTTCGCTATCACTGAGCTTTAGTACATTTGCCATGTCCCCTTTGTTAATCCCACTAACCCACTTGAACACCTCTATCATATCCCCTCTAACTCTGCGTCTCTCTAACGAATGTAAACCTAATTTCTTCAACCTTTCTTCATACGAAAGATTTCTAATATTATGGATCATTTTTGTCATTCTACGCTGTACTCTCTCCAATGAATCTATGTCCATTCTGTAATAAGGACACCAAACTTGGACAGCATAATCCATATGGGGTCTCACTAATGACAAGTAAAGTTTTAAGATAACATCAGCAGATTCTGTTACTCACACTCCTAGAGATGAACCCGAGAATCCTGTTTGCCTTATTACGAACGCTTATACACTGTTTTCTAGGCTTCAAATCATTGCTAACAAACACACCTAGATCTTTCTCGCAGTCTGAATTTTCTAATTCTAAATTAGCTAGTTTATATTTAACATTTGTATGCATCTTCCCTATCTTTAATACCTTGCATTTGTCAATGTTAAACTCATCTGCCAATTTACTGACCATTCATGTAAGGTATCTAGATCCCTTTGGAGGCACTCTATATCGCTATCTGAATCAATTGATCTCCCAATTTTAGTATCGTCTGCGAATTTACTTATCCTACTAGTTATACCTAAATCTAGGTCATTTATGTATATAAGAAACAACAGGGGACCTAATACCGATCCCTGGGGGACACCACTTTTGACTGCTCCCCATTCTGACTTGGTACCATTTATGCTGACTCTCTGCTTCCTACCAATTAGCCATGACCTAATCCATCCTAACAATGCCCCACCTATTCCATGTGCCTCAACCTTTCTCATCAATCTCTCATGAGGGACTCTGTCGAAAGCTTTACTGAAATCTAAATATATAATAGCATATGACTTGTCATTATCTACTGCTTCATATATACCTGAGAAAAAGCTAAGCAAATTAGTAAGGCAAGGGGTGAGGGATATACGAGGAGCACATCGGAGCAGTTATGGAGTAGCCTCTTCCTTCCTCGACGTCAGAAGCGACACTGACGAAGCGAGTGGGAAGTCGGCGGAGGGGGCTGAGGGGGAGATAGTGACTTTTAATGGTGGAGTTTTGGCCCCTTTTTATCACAGGCTGCCATGTTGTATACCGCTTTCGGTTTCCTATATAAAGTCATATAAATAATTTCTAGGACTTTTGTTGTTTCTTTTAATTGAGTAACACTTCGTTCTTAACATTAATGATCAATTACAAATCTCAAAGTACTTGAATAAACTAATGAAAGCATATGGTCCTCCCGATGATTCGAACTCGAGACACCACACCCAGAACATAAGCATCTAAACCATTACACCACCAACACAGTTAAAGGTTGAGTACACGATCACGAATAATATCCAATTTCGAATTTTGGATATCAATCTAATCATGCTACTGCAGTACCCAACCTGCATTATGAAAGCGTAATATTTTAGTGAGGGGAAGGAAAGAATAAAGAATGGGGCCAAGATCACTAAGGATACGGCCTCGGTCCACAAGTAAAGTGTATCGGCTTGCATTCCGTATCGGCACGCCGCGGTTAGGAGCCCCAAGATACAAAGTACAGTCTTAACCCTCTCCGACAATATGCACACGCGATTTTTGAGCCTATTGGGGATACTTTTAAAGCCTTTGTTACCATCAGGGGTATTTAAGAAAACCTTTAGCTTAGTTACTTCAACGCCCTGCAGTTTGTCTTTGAGTTAGCTGTGGGCCAGAAAACTAATTTTGCGAGATGGTAATATAAGAGTGAGAGAACTCTTATTTCTTATTGCTAATCTGGCAACCTCTGCATCATAAATGTATGTTGAAAGGGATAATGCAAGAGGAGAAAATGGTCACACACTAGATATTAGCCTACTTGTTAACATCTGATACTGTGGACCTCCGATATACTCAATGCGAAAGTGTTTGTGTGGCACCAGCTTCACTATGTACATTCAACACCTAAAGAGCTGGCGCCATAGGCGGGGTAAATAATATGTAGGCCGCACCACGCGGGAGGTTTTTTTACCCAAACATAGGGCTGTTTACGCTGATCATTTTCCATGCCTAACATAAGACCCAGAGCGTAAAACAAGTATCTATCCCTGAAAGGGCCTATAAACAGAGAGCTTTCTAATTACACCCAACAACGATCCTTGTATGGACCGCTAGTTTTCTTGCAAACAACCGTGCAACACGAGATGCAAAAACCATTTACTAATTCGGGTACTTTCCCCATACCATTTCACTATGTAGCGCAGTGGTGAGATGGGGTGGAGGAGGGGTGGAAATCATGTCAGTGTGGTCCGCGCGCGGGCTGGTCTGGGAGCAGTCATACGCTCGCCTACTCTCCTTCCACCAATTGTCTCTTCTCTCTCAGTAACATTAAGTGCTGAAATTGCCACACGACCTATGTCGTGCGCCGCCCCATAGTCCCAAATTTTTTTCACGTCGATCCTTATGTTTGCGCGCCGCCAGTTAACACTAGATTAGCGTGGGCTAGCGCGTTTATATTTATAATGTGATCCGCCCATCGGGGTGTTTTTTTAAGCCAAACTAGGGATGTTTACGTGATTATTTTCATGCCTAAATCAGACCCATAGTGTAAAACAAGTATCTATCCCTGAAAGGGCATAAACCAGAGCTTTCCAATGACACCATAACGATCGTTTTATGATGGCGAGTTTTTCTTGCAACAACCGGGCAACGGCAGTGCAAAAAGCATAGTAATTCGGCACTTTCCCCATACAATTGCCGTAGATAGCGCGTGAGAGAGGGAGGGAGGAGGTGGGATTCGTGTCAGGTAGGTTTCGCCGCTGTGGTCTGGAGCAGTCATAATACGGCTCTCTACGCGCCTGCCACCACTTTCCTCTCTCTCTCAGCAACATTACGTGCTGAAATTGCCAACACGACCGATGGAAGCGCCGCCAGATAGTCCAGATGTATTATACTACTCACTTATGTTGCGCCCCGACAGTTAGGGGTTAAGGGTTAAGGGGAGTTTTTTATAGTTAGCGTCCTAGACCTCCATTAAACTCCCCCCCCCCACCCCCCCCTTCCTCCTCCCCCCCCCCCCCCCCCCCCCCCACCTCACCCCACCCCCCCCCCCCACCCCCCCCCACCCCCCCCCCTCCCCCCCACCCCCCCCCGTGCGAGATAAAGTGTACGTTTTTCGGCAGACAACTGTCCAGGCCGATCCTCCTAATTGAAGACGTGCCATCACACGCCTGGAAATATTCGCAACCTTAATGGCACGAAAGATCATAAAATTTACAAGGAATATGGTTGAAAAGGCTTGAAAATCAAATTCAAGCAAAATATATAAATTTTGTCGGTAGAATAATGTTCCGGCCGAAGGCATGCTCTCTTATCCCTCTCCGAC
>CM064546.1:48948079-48998029 GCA_032716605.1 Paralithodes platypus | reverse complement strand
TATTAAGGGGCGTATTATTAGCTTATTTATCTATATTTTTACTATGTTTTCCTCCCTAGACCTCCATCAAGTTTTACCAAAAAAAATACCCAAGCCTCCCGTACTAGTTTCCTCCCTAGACCTCCATCAAGTTTAAAAAAAAAATAAAACCCAAGCCCCCCGTACTAGTTTCCTCCCTAGACGTCCATCAAGTTTAACACAAATAAAAACAAGACAAATTTATACATTTTTCGATAGAAAAATGTCACGGCCGGAGGCCGGTTATTACTATATTACAGGCTTGCTCTCGCTTGCCAGGAAAAAAATATCGACACCTAAATTGTACGAAAGGTCTTAAAATCGCCAAACTAATGGGCCGAACGTCTGAAAATCTGAAAATTAATGGGGCTAAACATGAGGAAGACGGGAGACCAGAAAAAACGTTGTTGAAGGTTGAACGTAGAATTTCAACGTTAAAATGTAAAACTTGCAAACTAAACAGAATGTATAATATTTGTTTTCCTTCGAGTTTCGCCTGAAATGAAATTAATTAATGAGGCCAAGTACTGTATATGAAGATTCAGAGGGAGCAGAATAGTAGACTTCTTGAAGATGATATATTCGGTATATTTTTGTACACACTATGCACATATTAAATGGGAAATATAAATCTTTGCACACAATTAAGTTGTAAGCAACTTATGTTTATTATATGATACCCGTTTCAGGCTGTTTTGCCTTTTGTTTCCTTACACATACAAAAACAAAAATATATACAGTATAGTTACTATATTGTATTAGATGTTGGATGTCAAATCGTACACATGATAACCCTCTAGAATCTCTAGATATTACTCTGTTTAGAAATATGATAAACAAAGGTTTCATTGACCATGTAAATCCTACGTTCAATATTTACTTGGTGTTAGCTAAAATCAAATTAATACCAATTGTGTTTTAACTAAAAGTGTTATAATATATATAAGATCATCCTTACTAGATCTTAGCCAGGATGACGTCCATTTCATTCATCCTGGCTAACATGGATAGCCCGTCACCTTTAAGGGGGGTCACCTGCTTTTTGTTCTCTCTCTGGGTTATATCCATTCGGCCCCATTCAGCCTACTGTTTTAAGACGTTTATCCTCTCCCAGGTGTTGATTAATACCTGGCGATCGATAACGAGCCAGCATATTTTGAATAATGTGTTAGTTAGCTAAATTTGTAAATTTCTCCGGCGAAGCCGGATTTCTCCATAAAATGCTGGCTCACTTTTGCTCGCCAGGAAATAATCGACACCTGGATGGATATAAATGTCTTAAATACAGTAGGCCTACTGTAGGCTAAATAGGAGCGAATGGATACAACCAAGAAAGAGACAAAATAGCAGGTCACCCCCCTTAACTCTTCCACTTCCTTCTTCTTTACTACACTGTTGTTTACTCTACCCTCTGATAACACTATATCCCATCTGTCTATCCACCACCCTACCTACAGTACCCGTCAATATTACAGTTTACGAAAGACCCGGTCCTGTAGGTTAAATTGATGACGTAATATGTACTGCTATGTTTATATTTGGTGTGGGTTGTGGAAGGAGGAAACTGAAGGTGAACGTCAATAAAAGTAAAGTAATGGTGTGCAATAGGGGAGAGCATAGGGTGAATCTAGATGTGAGGCTGGATGGGGAAATATTGGAACAAGTAGAGTTTTTTAAATATCTAGGAGGAACGATAAGCAGGAGTGGATGTATGGAAGTGGAGGTAAAACAGAGAGTGTGTGAAGGAAGGAAGGTTTTCGGAGCAATGGGAAGTATGTGGAAGACGAGAAATCTCTGAGTGAAAGTAAAAAGTGCACTGTATCAAGGAATTGTTGTGCCAACAGTGATGTATGGGGCTGAGACATGGGCTCTGAAAAAAAAGGAGAAAAGAGGGCTGGATGTGATGGAGATGAGCTGCTTGAGGAGTATGTGTGGAGTTACTCGTAGAGACAGATTGAGGAATGAAGAGATAGGAGAGTGGGGCAGCAGGAACATTTGTCAGCCAGAGCGGACAGAAGGGTGCTGAGCTGGTATGGTCATGTTGAACGAATGGGAGATGAAAGGCTTACACAGAGAATATATGACTCAGGTACAAGGGGAGTTAGAAGGGCAGGAAGACCCCCATTGAGATGGAGAGGCTGTGTAAGAAAAGCTTTGGATGATAGAGGAATGACTATAGATCAGGCAGGGGAAGTGGTGGTGGACAGGAGTGAATGGAGAATGCTTGTGAATAGTTGAGTGAACACGTGGTCATTTGGAGTAAGGAGTCGGGCGCAAGTTGGACTAGATAATAGTCCATCAGGCGCCTTGCCCGGGGAGACAATTAATATGAAGGGTGCGCCTGGAAGTGTGGTGGGAGGGCTTGTGGCTTTGGCTCCGCTGCATGTCTGCCTGCCGAGATCGGAACCTCTCCGGGTGGTCGGGGGCCGGGGGAGTGCTGGAGCGACCTTGGTGACCCTGGTATCTGGGTCTTCTGGGTGACCTGGATGTGTGTGAGTTTGTGCTTTTTATCTGTGTTTATTTGTTGTTTTATGTTGTTTTTGTGTTTTCCCTGCTCTTGCTCTGTCTTGAGTCGGCTACCCCCAAAATGGGGATTGGGCCTGAACATATAGATAGATAGATAGATGTTTATGTTAAACTTACTTTTTTATTTTTTTATTTTTTGTTAGTAATACAGTATATATATTTTGTTAGTAATACAGTATAATTATATATTTTGTTAGTAATACAGTATATATATTTTGTTAGTAATACAGTATATATATTTTGTTAGTAATACAGTATAATTATATATTTTGTTAGTAATACAGTATATATATTTTTTCGATTGAGGCTATATTAATTGTGTTTACTTCCTTTGCAGGTATGTTGGGTGTCCAGTTTGTTGGTTTAGAGAGGCAGCAGCGGTGAGTATTACTTTCCCAGACTTCTCGCCATAATATTATATAGGCTATACTCGGTACAGTATATATTGCTTTATTAATTACAAAGAGGAATGTCAAACCAGTCATTTTATTACGTTAGCTTGATCATAAAGAGTCGGTACTCTGTTGATTATTTACGTAAGTGTTAGTAGAGATGTTACGAACTGAATCATGAAGGGGGGTCACTGTTTTTGTTTTATCTTTCTATCCTTTTCTCTCTTTCTCTGGCTTGTATCCATTCGGCCCCATTTAGCCAACTGTTTTAAGACGTTTATCCCCATCCAGGTATCGATTTCTTCCTGGCGAGCGATAGCGAGCCAGCATTGTATGGAGAAATCCGGCTTCGCCGGAGAAATTGTTCTATCGAAAAATGTACAAATTTAGCTTGCTGTCAAAACAGAAATATATATATGCTGGCTCGCTACCACTCGCCAGGAAAATATTAACACCTGGATGAGGGTAAACGTCTTAAAACAGTAGGCTGAATGGGGCCGAATGGATACAAGCCAAAGAGAGAGGGAGAGAAAGAGAAAAAGCGAGGTGGGCTCCCTTAATGAATCATGGATGTAAATCGTATTAGACAAGGTAGGCCGTCCCAACTTCTGTGTTAAAGACCGAAACCGTAATTTTGGAAAGAGAGGTACCGTAACTAGGTAGAGTAAACTGAAAGGAAGAAATACTGAGGCTATTTTGACATATTTTCTCATTATTAGTTAATTATGTTTTAAGGGGAGGCTGACCGTTTGTTTGGTCTATTAATTAATGTATTCATATATTTTTTTAGTTTCCTCCCTAGACCTCTATCAAGCTTAGAAAAACACCCCCTAGACCGCCCTTCAAGATAAATTTGTACATTTTTCGGTAGAAAAATGTCCAGGCCGAAGGCCGTTTCCTCTTAAAATTGCAGGCTCGCTATCGCTCGCCAGGAAGTAATCGACACCTAAATGGCACGAAAGGTCTTAAAATTGACAGCGAAATGGGGCGAAAGATCATAAAATCCCCAAACTAATGGAACCAACATCTTAAAATATCAAAACTAGTGGGGCTAAACATTAGGGAGAAGGGGTCCAGAAAAACGGTCTGCCTCCCCTTAACACTTTGTTCTCTTTCTATCCAACAACTACGGCTGTCCTGTTCAATGTTGCTTTCATTCTCTAATATCAGTATGTGTTGTCTTTCGCTTCCCATGCTCTATATCATTATGCTCTATATCATTATGCTCTATATCATTATGCTCTATATCATTATGCTCTATATCATTATGCTCTATATCATTATGCTCTATATCATTATGGTCTATATCATTATGCTCTATATCATTATGCTCTATATCATTATGCTCTATATCATTATGCTCTATATCATTATGCTCTATATCATTATGCTCTATATCATTATGCTCTATATCATTATGCTCTATATCATTATGCTCTATATCATTATACTCTATATCATTATGCTCTATATCATTATGCTCTATATCATTATGCTCTATATCATTATACTCTATATCATTATGCTCTATATCATTATGCTCTATATCATTATGCTCTATATATCATTATGCTCTATATCATTATGCTCTATATCATTATACTCTATATCATTATGCTCTATATCATTATGCTCTATATCATTATACTCTATATCATTATGCTCTATATCATTATGCTCTATATCATTATGCTCTATCATTATGCTCTATATCATTATGCTCTATATCATTATGCTCTATATCATTATGCTCTATATCATTATGCTCTATATCATTATGCTATCAAGTCAGTTAATCCTGTGCTGCAAGCTGCTCAACTAACTCACTTAAAATAATACCCATGATTTTTCCAGCCCAGTAATTTGGTCAAGATTGGTGCGGTGCGATAAAATACCGTGAATCATCGGTCTCAAGTAAAATATTGACTGTCGGTGGTTTGAGTCCGCCTGCGAGTATAACACAAACATACCTAATACATAAGGATTTTCTTCCACTTTGATGGTTATGTTGTCATTGTGGTTTACAGATTGTGCAGGATCGGACCCCGGTGATGTAGACCCTTGTTGGTTGATTTATGAGCGAGACCCTTAAGAGGGCCCACCTTGTTCCAGTAGTTCCCTTTCCAATGTTCCCTTACCCACTCTAAACCACTGTTTGGACACTTGATCCTCAGTGTTTTGGAGGACAAGCAGCCTAGAAGGGTCACTAGATCTGTTGTTGCTTGATTTCCTTTGTACTCCTTGTTTTTTTTTTCTCTCTCTCCCTCTGGGTTGTATCCATTTGGCCCCATTCAGCCTACTGTTTTAAGACGTTTATCCCCATCCAGGTGTCGACTTTTCATATTTGTTCATATTTTTTCATATTTTTGTATACATTTTTGACAGCAGGCTAAATTTGTACATTTTTCGATAGAAATGTTTTTCCGGCGAAGCCGGATTTCTCCAAACATTGCTGGCTCGCTATCGCTCGCCAGGAAGAAATCAACACCTGGATGGGGATAAACGTCTTAAAACAGTAGGCTGCATGGGGCCGAATGGATATAAGCCAGAGAAAGAGAGAAAAGGAGAGTAAAAAAAAGCAGGTGACCCCCCTTAAGTAAACAGAGACTGGATAAGTTAACATAACTCCCTGCAGACAAGGCTATAGGCTAACCACCTGGGTGTGGTTATATAAATACCACATTAACCCCTTCTTTACCGGCGACGTCTTTTGTATTTTATTTTAGCTATATTTAGACGATTTTGTGCAGTTTAAGAAGGATCTGTGGTAGTAAAAAGGGTTAAGTGAGATAGTTCAAGGCCAAGTAATTGCTGGAGGCACTTTTAAAACTGAATAAAATAGTATAATGGTAGCCAGATTAATGTTAAAAAGACGTTGCCGGTAAGGAAGGGGTTAAAGGGTGATACGGATCTCTCTCTCTCTCTCTCTCTCTCTCTCTCTCTCTCTCTCTCTCTCTCTCTCTCTCTCTCTCTCTCTCTCTCTCTCTCTCTCTCTCTCTCTCTCTGATGCAAGCCTAGTCCTCATCTGTTGAGTATTTCTAAGACACCAAAATATCGTTATTGAGCTAAGTTACAATCTCAAGTTTGCCGTGCTTACCTTAAAGAGAGAGAGAGAGAGAGAGAGAGAGAGAGAGAGAGAGAGAGAGAGAGAGAGAGCGCGAGCGCGCACCGTGACCCTACCCTCTATAAATCTTTATAAGTATATTAATTGTTGTTGATGTATGGACCATTGACCTCTATTGTTAATGGTTGGCGAGGGTCACGACGGTACTAGTGGTCCAAACCACTGACATTACTTTCCAAACCACTGACATTACTATTCAATAAATCCTTGCAGTCTGGAACTATGCCTGATCAGTGGAAGATAGCCAACGTAACACCGATATTAAAAGAAGGCAGCAAATCCCTACCCAGTAACTATCGTCCAATTAGCTTAACCTCAGTTGTATGTAAAATGCTAGAAACGGTCATAAGAGACAGACTTGTAAATCACTTAGAGGAAAATAACATACTTAAAGATACTCAACACGGCTTTCGTAAAAAACGTTCCTGTTTAACAAACCTCTTAGACTTTTTCCACGATATCCTCAACCTCTACGATGAGAGTAAAGCTGTAGATATTATATACCTTGATTTTCAAAAGGCCTTTGACAAAGTTCCCCACAAACGTTTACTACTAAAACTAAAAGCACATGGAATACAAGACGGTGTGTTGAAATGGATAGAAAATTGGCTCAGCGACAGAAAGCAAAGAGTAGTCATAAACGGTATAAGGCATCTAAATGGACCAATGTAAGTAGCGGGGTACCCCAGGGATCGGTACTAAGACCAATTCTCTTCTAATTTACATCAACGACATAGATGAGGGTCTCACCTGTACAATCTCAAAATTTGCTGACGATACAAAAATTGCAAATAGCGTACTCTCAAAAGATCAAGTTGACGATATGCAACACAATCTAGATAAATTGTCACATTGGGCCCAAATTTGGCAAATGAGTTTCAATGCGGATAAATGTAAAAGTACTACATATCGGATACCTAAATGAGAAAGCAAACTATTCGATGAATGGCACTCAGCTTAAGAATGTAAACAGAGAAACCGATCTGGGAGTAACAATATCGAGTAACCTAAAACCGAGTCAACAATGTTCAGAAGTTGTTAAGAAGGCAAACAAAATAATTGGCTTTATAGGCAGGTCATTTGAGCATAAATCCAAAGACGTTATCCTAACCCTTTACAATTCCTTAGTCCGCCCTCTTCTGGAATACTGCGTTCAATGCTGGTGCCCTTATTACCAAAAAGACATAAACAAGCTAGAACGAGTTCAACGTAGAGTTACCAAAATGATACCTAGCCTAAAGAACAAACCATACGAAGAGCGTCTTAGAGAATTAAATCTATATTTCCTTTAACCCAGCACAGATTAAGAGGTGACTTAATTCAAGTGTTCAAAATCATCAAATGCATCGACAATATGAACTGTAGTAAGTACTTCACTATCGACCAATCTAATTACACGCGGGGAAACGGTTGCAAAATTATTGGTAAATCTTTTAACTCACACGAATCTAAGAATTTCTTCTTCAATCGAGTTGTCAACTTGTGGAATGGGCTTCCCCGAGACGTTATAGACTGCAGCACCGTTGATTCATTTAAACTCCGCTTAGACAAATATCTCGCATCAAACCCGCGACTGACTCCGTTTGTAAATGAATAACTTTATTTTATCCTCCCCTCCGTTACTAACCCATATGTCCCCTACTAACTTCCTAGTCCTGCCACGCACATTAGTTCCAGGGCAGTAGTTCCCTTTCCAATGTTCCCTTACCCACTCTAAACCACTGTTTGGACACTTGATCCTCAGTGTTTTGGAGGACAAGCAGCCTAGAAGGGTCACTAGATATGTTGTTGCTTGATTTCCTTTGTACTCCTTTGTACTTGCCAGGAGAGCAGTTCCTTGAGGGACTCGCATAAAACCGGTATCACACGAGAGCTTTTATAGTCATTATTCGATGATCAACATTTTTCTGGCAACATTTCTGGAATATTTGGCACTGGTATCGGAAACTAGACTGGTGACAGACCAATTCAGGCGAAATATATGTTACAAATGTTTACCTCCTAAGCTGCAAGACCAGTGTTGAGTATAAATGTTGAGGGAAAAAAACGCTCGTTTGATACCGGCTTAAGGCTTATCGGGGTACAGTTGGGAGTATGTACAGACTAAGATTAATATGCAGTATCCGAGAATGCATAATATATCGTAGGCTTGTGCATAAACCTTTAACTGTTTTGATGGCATAATGGTTAGTGTGCGGAATTTCGGTGTGAGTTTCCTAGGTTCGAGTCATTGGAGTACCACATGCATTCATTACTTTCATTGACTTCATTAGTTAGATTTATTTGTAAATTAATTGGTGGGTTGGTGAAAACAAATATGAATTAATAGGAGGAAATAGAAAGTAACAGCTTTTATCCAGATAAACCCGCACCACACAGTAAATAGTAAACCACCGCCACCAGTTCCAGCAACCGATGATTCTGTGCAGGTTGTTGAAGGGCTAAACACCGGGACTCCAACCCTCGCGGCCCCATTAGTTTGTCTATTTTAAGACTTTTTGCCCCATTTCTTTGTTCATGTTAAGAACTTTTGTGCCCTTTAGGAGTCGATTTTTTTTCCTGTCGAGCGATAGCTAGCTTCTAATTGTGGAGGAACCGACCTTCGGCCGTGAATTCTTTCTACCGAAAAATGTACAAATTTATCTTGACGGGGGATGTAATGGATGGTCTGTTAAGGGGAGGTTTTTAGTTGATTCCCTAGACTTCCATCAAGCTTAAAATTACACCCCCTCGAGTCCCTTTCAAGATAAATTTGTACATTTTTCGGTAGAAAAATTTCCCGGCCGAAGGCCGGCTCCTCTTAAATTACAGGCTCGCTATCGCTCGCCAGGATAAAATAGACACCTGAATTGCACGAAAGGTCTTAATATGGGGTGAAAGTTCTTAAAATCGCTAAACTAATGGGGCAAACGTTTTATAATATCAAAAGCAATGGGGCTAAACATGAGGGAGAAAGGGGTCAAGAAAACAATCCCTCAAGTGGAGACCTCCCCTTAAGGTTGATGGAGGTCTAGGGAGGAAACTATAAAATCCCGTAGCACACAGTAAATAGTAAATCACCGCCAACAGTTCCAGCAACCAATGATTCTGTGCAGGTTGTTGAAGGGCTAAACACCGGGACTCCAACCCTCGGGGCTCGGCGCTCACAATTGTTTTCCTTATTGGCTAAAGGGAAGTGCGGTTGGGACATTTAAGGAGGGTGACCTGCTTTTTGTTATGTCTGTCCTTTTCTCTCTTTCTCTGGCTTTTATCCATTCGGCCCCATTCAGCCAACTATTTTAAGACGTTTATCCCCATCTAGGTGTCGATTTCTTCCTGGCGAGCGATAGCGAGCCAGCATTATATGAAGAAATCCGGCTTCGCCGGAGAAATTTTTCTATCGAAAAATGTACAAATTTAGCCTGCTGTCAAACAAAAATAAAAAATATGCTGGCTCGCTACCGCTCACCAGTAAAAAAATTGACACCTAGATGGGGATAAGCGTCTTAAAACAGTAGGCTGAATGGGGCCAAATGGATACAAGCCAGAGAAAGATAGAAAAGGACAGAACAAAAACAGGTCACCCCCCTTAAGCGGAGTTGCATTGCGCTATTCCCGTCAATTTGTTATCAGCAATATTTTTAGCCTACTTTGCATTGGTATCTGGCCTATAACTGAGAACATTTGCCAATTCTTGGGTTGGAGAGCTGGACAGAAAAGGAGTGGGACTGTGTTTTCGAGTACAAAATTAGATCCTCATTATTTTTCACAGATGACACAAATCTGGAAATATGTTTTTAGATGTTTTACCTTTACTAATGTATTAAAACTTTCATGCCAAGTATACATTTGTGTTGTTATGTAAAAGTAACATAATCGTTCTGTCTACCTCACTTATGTACAGTGGGCCACATAAGTTATGGTCCTCTCCGTGATCTTATATATAAAAATATAATGTGAATGATGGCATTAAGGGGAGGTTTTTAGTTGATTCCCTAGACTTCCATCAAGCTACTTACTGTAAATGGTTGGTTAATGATGTGTCCTTACAGATGTCTCTTGCACTAACCTCTTACACACCTGGTGCAGGTATTAAGGGGAGGTTTTTAGTTGATTCCCTAGACTTCCATCAAGCTTAAAATTACTCCCCCTTGACCCCCTTTCAAGATAAATTTGTACATTTTTCGGTAGAAAAATTTCCCGGCCAAAGGCCGGTTCCCCTTAAATTACAGGCTCGCTATTGCTCGCCAGGAAAATATCGACACCTAAATGGCACGAATGGTCTTAAAATTGACAGAAATGGGGCGAGGGTTCTTAAAATCGCCAAACTAATGGGGCAAGCGTCTTTAAATCTCACAAGCAATGGGGCTAAACATGAGGGAGAAAGAGGTTCAGAAAAAAATCCTCCAGGTGGAAATCTCCCCATAAGAGTGTAGTTTCTTATGCAGTGGTTAACTTATATGACTTGTCAACTGATAATTAATAGAAACCACACTCGCTATTCATTCATACTATTTTGCTTGTATATTATAAGATCCCGACGAGGACTAAAACTTATGTGGTCAACTGTACATAAATGTCCTGATGGTCCCAGAAACAATTACTGTTAATCTCGGCTTCGATGCAATCCAACAAGAATGAGGTTTCGCTTTGCATTGGGTTTCGCCAATTTTGAACAGTTATCCTCCTTATTTACTTTCTCTCTCTCTCGCTCTCGCTCTCGCTCTCGCTCTCGCTCTCGCTCTCGCTCTCGCTCTCGCTCTCGCTCTCGCTCTCGCGCTCTCTCTCTCTCTCTCTCTCTCTCTCACACACACACACACACACACACACACACACACACACACACACACACACACACACACACACACACACACACACACACACACACACAGCTTGTACAAAATGCCGTGGTAGTGTAGTATCATGTACACAGTCTGAGGAACGATGTACAATTCAATGTGTTGTTGGTTGGTTGGTTCAGAGTGTGTTTGGGTTTGCACTGTGTGTGTGTGTTTGGGTTTACAGTGTTGGTATAATATGTGTAGCCGGAATACCATTTGCCTACTGAAACATCTCTGGGGCGAAGTTGATCCTGGGGCGATGCTTTTGGTTGGTCTGTGTGTATGTGTACTTACACTAGTTGTATTTGCGGGAGTGAGCATGCTCGTTAATTCCCGCCTCCTAAGATATGTTTGTCATACCGTGCTTTGAAACTATGCACTGATGGTGCAGGCACTACTTCGGCTGGCAATTTGTTCCACCCACTAATCGAGTTGGTAGGAAATCTTTTACTTTTCAGATCAGATTTACTATTAGGCACTTTCAGTTTGTAGCTGTGACCTCTTGTTCTCTCACCTCCATCCCTCTCTATGAAGTTTTCTTGGTCGATCTTGTCAATACCTCTAACACATTTGTATATCTGAATTTGCTGTCCTCGTTTCCTTCTCTGTTCCAGTGTAGGTAGATTCAATCTCTCGAGCCTCTCTTGGTACTCCAAATTTTCCAAACCTGGGATCATCCTTGTAGCTGCTCTCTGTACCCTCTCAATTTTGTGGATGTTTCTTCATGTGAGGGGACCACACTACAGAGTAGTACAGATGCATATTCCATCCTGGGTCTTATTATTGCCGTTATTATTTGTTTCATGGTGTTTTCATTAAGATAATTGAAAGACATCCTGATATTTGCCAATAGTGCTAGTGATTCTCTCACTATCTTATTTACGTGGCTTTCTGTAGACATGTTATCCTTAAATTCTATCCCCAAGTCTTTTTCTTTTTCTGCTTTGGGAATCACTTCGTTTCCTAGTTTATAATCTTTTCTAGGTCTGTACTTGCTTTTACCCATTTCTAGAGTCTTACATTTCCCTGCATTGAACTCCATATTCCATTTGATGCTCCATTCATGGATCTTTTGCAAATCTGCTTGGAGTTCAAGGCAATCCTCCTGGGTTCTGATCGTTTTAAGCAGCTTAGCATCGTCCGCAAACATGCTCATGTAGCTTGTTAGTCCCTCAGGTAAGTAATTTACAAATATTAGAAACATGATTGAGGCTAGGACAGATCCTTGTGGTACTCCACTCGTAATTTGAGTTCAGTTTGACGATTTCCCCCTTACTGTTGTTCTCATCTGTCTTCCGCTAAGGTAGCTCTCCATCCATTTCAGCAGTTTGTCTCCTACTTTTCCCTCATGTTTTAATTTCCACAGCAATCTCTTGTGTGGAACTTTGTCAGATGCCTTTTTAAAGTCTAGGTAGGCACAGTCTACCCATCCTTCCCTCTGGTCCACTGTGTCTATTACTCTAGAGTAAAAACTCAACAAGTTGCTTACACATGATCTGCCTCCTCTGAATCCAAATTGTCGGTCAGTACCGGGTAATTAATCTTTTGGATTCCAGGTAGATCACCCATTTGTCCCTTATTAATTCTTCCAGAATCTTCATGAGGATGCTCAATAGTGATACAGGTCTATAGTTCAGTGGTTTATCTCTGCTTCCTCCCTTAAATATAGGAATAATGTTTGCTCTTTTCCATTCTGTAGGTACTATCCCTGTGTCCAATGATTTGGTCATTATATCTTATAATGGTATACTCAGTTCCTTGGCATTTTCTTTAATAATCCAGCCTGATACTCCGTCCGGTCCGGCGGCTTTGTTTGGATCCACCTTACTCATTATGTCTATGAGCTCTGCTCTGTTAAATGTGACTTCCGGCATTTCCTCTGTACCTATCTCATTGGTTTCTGGTGCAATGAATTCTCCTTTTTTTGTAAATACTGATGCAAAATGTCTATTTAGTTCTTCCGCAATTTCTGTTTCCTCTTCTATGATTCTGTTTCCACTTTTAATCTTTAGGATTGTGGCTTTTATCTTCCTTTTGCCGTTTACAAACTTGAAAAACATTTTTGGATTCTTTTCATAGTTCTCCACTATCCCTTTCTCATGGTTTGCCTCTGACCTCCTCCTCATTTCTGTGTATTTGTTTCTCTCCTCTTTATGCTTTTGCCTGTTGTCTTCCGAATCCCAGTTTCTCATCTTTTTCCAGGCTTTGTTTTTTTGCTTCCTGTGCTTGCCTACATTCGCGGTTAAACCATTCTTTGCGATTTCCTTTTTTTCTCTTATTATTGTACTTAGGGACAAAAGTTTTTATACCAGTATCATAGATCTCCATGAATGCCTTGAGTTTTTTGTCTACCTCACTTTCAGATAACACCTGATCCCAATTTTGTGACTTGAAAAAATCCCGTAGTCCTGCGAAATCGGTTCTGGAATACATCCAGTGATTTTCCTTGTGCTTTTCCCTTCCCTTGGGTAGATTATGCTTCAATAGTAGGTCTATGTCGAGAACTGCATGGTCGCTTTTTCCTAGTGGGCATAGGTACTGAATACTTTGAACCTCCTCCTCCCTTCTTGTGAATAGAAGGTCCAATCTAGCTGGTTGATCACTTCCCCTTACTCTTGTCGACTCTTTTACATGTTGGTATATATAATTTTCCATGGCCATATTTAAAAATTCATAACCCCAACTTTCCTCTCCTGTTCCGGGTTCAAGTTATTCCCAGTTCACTTCCTTGCAGTTAAAGTCCCCACACATGACTAATTCATCCTTTGAAGCTAAGATATTTTATAGCACACTAATTGTTTCCTTACGCATTAGGCTATGCTCCTCCTTACTCCATGTCTTCGTCTTGGGAGGTACATACGCTACTATCACCACTATTTTTTCGTTTCCACCAATTTCAAGTGCCAAAACTTCCGCTGTTGAAGTTTCTAGTTTTATCTCAGACACAATAAAAAAAAATCCTAGTAGGGATGCACACTCCACCTCCATGTCGAAGTTTTCTGTCCCTCCTCCAAATCCTGTATTCAGACCATCCCAGCAGATTTATATCAAGTTCCTCTCTTAGTTTTGTCTCAGTGAGACATACTATTTCTGGTTTCTTAGTATTGAGTAAGTCTGTTAGTTCTAATTTCTTAGAGATTAGCCCATCGACATTGCTATATAGAATCCTTATACTTTCTAGTCCCCCATTCCTGCTCCAAGTGCCTTATCTGCGGCGATCTGTTCCCTTAGTTTCTCTTTACCGGAAGTTTCATAATCTTCCCCTTTCTTACTCCGTAAAAAAACGTATTCTTTTCTTGTTCTGTCCTCTTGCTATTTTCCTCTTTGGCGGTTTTCCTTAGTTCAGCCTCCTTCTTTCTCTCTTCTTCTGGTATGTCCCGCCTGATGTAGATTTTGTCCATACCCTCTAACCCTTTTAGCCTAGCTGCTACTGCCATGATTTCATCACATGTCCTTCTTGACTTAAATTCGATTTTTACCAGTCTATTGTATTCCTTTGTATATTTTCCCAGCCTAAACATGTCTGATATTTCCTCCTTCCAGGTGTCCTCCTCATCCTTAATAGATTCCAGAATCTTGTTGATGCGGCCTTCATCCTTCTCTCTTCGTTTTGTCCAGTCTAGTTCCTCCTTTTCTTCCACCCTTGATATTATGAGGCAGTTAGACCTACGACTTTCTTCCTGGATGGCCTGAGAGTTTTCGTGGATGCCTTGCTTAACCATTTTTTTTACCTGGTCCTTTATCCTAACATCTTGCTGTTTCTGTTCATCCATTATTTTCCTGAATTCGTCACTGTTTGCCGTTCTTACACTGTCTAAATATTTTACCACTTGGTCTCTAGTCATGCCCCAAGCATTTTTACCTTCATAGATACTGGTGTCTAGCCTAGTCATTATCACTGCATGTGTGTGTGTGTTGTGTCTGTATGGGGGTGGGTAGGTGTGTGTCTGTGTGGGTGGGTGAGTGTGTGTGTGTGTGTGTGTGTGTGTGTGTGTGTGTGTGTGTGTGTGTGTGTTTTGAATAAGGAGGTTAACGGGGAAGTTAGCCAGGGAAGAATGTGTGAGTTAAAATTCTCAATTGTATAGACTTTTAAGGGTATGGATTATTTTTAAAGTTTTGTTTTTTTACTTATTTTGAATTTGTTTCATATCTTTCGTGTGGTGGTCCTGGCCAGAGAGTTACAATTATAGTAACCCTTTTTTAATATGATGATGCCAATTAATTTTATTTGGGCTACCATTAACAGGTTTATTATTGTTGAACGACCTATTAGTTGAAATAGATTTGCTGAAATAATGTGTAAATCCATTTATATGTTCAGAAACCTTACTAAGCTGAATATAGTTGTCTGATTGTCATATGTCAGCCAATATATATAAAAGAGGTGTCATGGTACTAAAATTTTTACTAGCAATACATGAACCGAAGTGATCAATTGTTGTTGTTGTTGTTTGATTCGTTGGATCACCTTCAGCCAAACCACTTCCTCTCTCTCATCACCACCACCACCACCATCACCATCACCACATCCTAAACATAGTCACAGCAATGTTTATTACGGCATTATTTATCAGCAACTTCTGAATACAAGGTTCTTTGTAGTATTCTGTCCAACCTTTATAATCTACCACTACTATATACTCTGTTTATTTTCAACTGACGGTAAATTGCAAAGTTCCCATCAAGATTTCCCAGTTATTTTGACGATTGTGTAGTGAAATATGGAGCTAATTATGTAAACTTGGTCTTAATATGATGCAGACACATAGTAGTTTCACATATTTTCTCCATTAAATATCGATACATTTACTGCTAAGGGATTCAATTTATCGTCAGCTAAAGCGAAACAGAGTATAGTTACCGACACCAACACAGCCAGACCCCGATATGTTGCCAGGAGGAAGTTACAGAGTATAGTTACCAACACCAACACAGCCAGACCCCGATATGTTGCCAGGAGGAAGTTACAGAGTATAGTTACCAACACCAACACAGCCAGACCCCGATATGTTGCCAGGAGGAAGTTACAGAGTATAGTTACCAACACCAACACAGCCAGACCCCGATATGTTGCCAGGAGGAAGTTACAGAGTATAGTTACCAACACCAACACAGCCAGACCCCGATATGTTGCCAGGAGGAAGTTACAGAGTATAGTTACCAACACCAACACAGCCAGACCCCGATATGTTGCCAGGAGGAAGTTACAGAGTATAGTTACCAACACCAACACAGCCAGACCCCGATATGTTGCCAGGAGGAAGTTACAGAGTATAGTTACCGACACCAACACAGCCAGACCCCGATATGTTGCCAGGAGGAAGTTACAGAGTATAGTTACCAACACCAACACAGCCAGACCCCGATATGTTGCCAGGAGGAAGTTACAGAGTATAGTTACCGACACCAACACAGCCAGACCCCCGATATGTTGCCAGGAGGAAGTTACAGAGTATAGTTACCGACACCAACACAGCCAGACCCCGATATGTTGCCAGGAAGAAGTTACAGAGTATAGTTACCGACACCAACACAGCCAGACCCCGATATGTTGCCAGGAGGAAGTTACAGAGTATAGTTACCGACACCAACACAGCCAGACCCCGATATGTTGCCAGGAGGAAGTTACCAACACCAACACAGCCAGACCCCGATATGTTGCCAGGAGGAAGTAGTGCTGGGATGTAATTTATTCTGGTAACACCAAAATTATACCACAAGGACATGGCTCTTCCCACACTCCACCTCGTTGTCTGAAGGGGGGAAGGGTGTATTTATTGGTCGATTTATTGATTTTATTAGTTTTTCGTTTTTTAGTTTCCTCCCTAGACCTCCATCAAGGTAGGGGGGGAAAAAAACACTCCCAAGATGCCCCCTTCTAGATAGATTTGTACATTTTTCGGTAGACAAATGTCCCGACTGAAGGTCGATTCCTCCTAAATTACAGACCCGAACGTCTTAAAGTCTGAAAACTAATGGGGCTAAACATAAGAAGCCTACACGGCGAAACGTTGAATAAACTGGGTCCCTCCTCTGCAATTGTGACTTGATTCCCACACACCTAACCTTTGTAATTGTTTCTGAAATATATGTTGCCATACAAATATTACCCTTAATGATAAATGACGATGTTTTGAAGGAACTAACACGAAAATATATGAATAAAATAATCGTACCAATTCGTTATACAAGAGAACCTGCCTTAAATTTATGTTTATATCACAGTAAATAATCTAACTTGGCAAAATATTATATAGTTTTGTGGCGGCGCAAGTGATAGATATGACGGTCATAAAGAATTAGTTGAGGTGATTCGATACGGGTGGCTTGGAGAGGCGAGGAGACATAAACAAGGTGTGTGTGTGTGTATTTGTGTGTGTGTGTGTGTGTGTGTGTGTGTGTGTGTGTGTTTGTGTGTGTGTGTGTCAGTGCGTGTGTGAATTGAATTGAATTAAGTTTATTTTGATCAGACTTTTACAAAAAGTATGGAGCACAGCCCCTTACATATTACACATATACAATATATAATTAGCGTACACGTAAATACACTGGCACATCTTAAACAAACCATATTTAATGTCTTGATCTATCAATACATATTAAACGTTCTTTTGAGAAAAAGTTACAGATTCTTCATACATTTTAAGTTAGTATTATTCCTTAACAGTATATATTTATACTGTGTTGGGTTATGCTTGTAGTAATGGGAAATATATCTATTCCTTAACTGTACAATATCCTCATTTTGACAAATAAACAACAAATGATATTCGTCCCCCACCACATTCTCATTACATTTAGTACATACCCTGTCTTCTCTATCAATATTTCTGAGTCTACCAGTAATAACTGGTAATTTGTTATTACTTGCTCTCAGTTAACTTATAGCTAGTCTCTCTCCCTTATCCAATTTCACAAGATAATCCTCCATACTGAAGACAAATGTATAAGTTCTATAGCTACTACAAATGGCCTTACTTAACAATTTACTATTCCATTTTGTTATCCATTGATCTTTAAGCTGTTGTTCTATTGCTGGGTTTATTACATTTTGTGACAAGCAGACTCCAGACATCCCACGGTCATTACAAATACTTTTAACACAATTCAGCCAAGGTGAAGTATAAACACCAACCTGATCCAAATGTAACAAACACTTGCATATTATATAACTTAACTTACTTGTTTTACCTGTACCGGTAATTAATCTCGCCCTGTAACCCATCATTGAACACTTAATATTTATGTCTAAAGGATATTCACCAAGTTCACCATACACCATGTCATTACTTGTATACTTATGAACATATTAATGCATGCTTTAAAAACTTCAAATGAAGTGTGTGTGTGTGTGTGTGTGTGTGTGTGTGTGTGTGTGTGTGTGTATGTGTGTGGGTGTGGGTGTGTGTATGTGTATGTGTGTGTCAGTGTGTGTGTGTGTGGGTGTGGGTGGGTGTATGTGTGTGTGTGTGTGTGTGTGTGTGTGTGTCTGTGTGTCTATGTGAATGTGGCACATATCGCTAAGGATCCAAACTCGCATAATAATTGTTCCTTAACTATATATTGATATTAACTAATATCGTTCTTAACACCAAAAATCGAGAAGGAAACAAAACCGGAAAAGGAAAGCATTGTGAGCACCAGAGCAAAAAGGAACAAGGAAGAGGAAGGCGGAAGGAAAGGGAGACCAGGAAGAAAATGAAAGAAGACAAAAGGGAACAAGAAAGAGGAAGTAGGAATAAGGAGGAAGGAAAGGGAGACCAGGAAGAAAAGGAAAGAAGACAAAAGGGAACAAGAAAGAGGAAGGAGGAATAAGGAGGAAGGAAAGGGAAACCAGGAAGAAAAGGAAAGAAGACAAAAGGGAACAAGAAAGAGGAAGGAGGAATAAGGAGGAAGGAAAGGGAAACCAGGAAGAAGAGGAAAGAGAGGGAAGGAAGAAAGGGTATTAACAGGTGAACATGGAAAGGCAATTAGTGGTGGTGATGGTAACACTGTATTCAGTGTGTGTGTGTGAGTGAGTGAGTGAGTGTGTGTGTGAGTGAGTGAGTGAGTGAGTGAGTGAGTGAGTGTGTGTGTGTGAGTGAGTGAGTGAGTGTGAGTGTGTGTGTGTGTGTGTGTGTGTGTGTGTGTGTGTGTGTGTGTGTGTGTGAGAGCCAATATGCAGCTATAAGACAAAGGACACAGATGGTCAGCAGGCGGAATATCATTTAAGCGTATTTATTTGCTCATTTATGTATAATTTTATTATTATTTTTTTAGTTTCCTCCCTAGACCTCCATCAAGCTTAAAAAAATACCCCCAAGACCCTCCTTCCCGATAAATTTGTACATTTTTCGATAGAAAAATGTCCCGACCGAAGGCTGGTTCCTCTTAATTTACAGGCTTGCCAGGAAAAAATCGATACCTAAATGGCACGAAATGTCTTAATATTTAAAATGAAATCGAGCAAAAGGTCTTAAAATCGCCAAACTAATGGGCCAAACGTCATAAAATCTGATAACTAGTGGGGCTAAACACGAGGAAGAAAGGGGGACCACAAAAACGCCCCATCTCCCATTAAAAGTGTTGGTTATCTTGTTTTACTGCCCCCCCCCCCCCCCCCACAACCCTGCTTACCGTTAGTGTGTGAGAACAATAACCTAATTTTACCATACCGGTGCCACCTTTCTTATTTTATTGAGGCTATATATATATATATATATATATATACCGGTATACAGTATATATATATATATTAGTTTTTTCTTTTCTTTTTTTTTTACTCAGATAAGCTGAAGGGAGTTAACCTATAGTGAGTTACACTTGTACAATTATTAAAGAAGAGAGAGAGAGAGAGAGAGAGGTAGAAAGAATGGTGAGATACAAACATTAAACAAGAGAGACGAAACTGCAATGTGGACTGTTTTATCGAGTTAATGCAATTGTTGCATTACTTTAGTAGAAAAAATACACCGTAATTATACGGTAATATACGAGTAACTCTAGAATCTGAAAGGGAAAACAGAAACAAATTATGTACATATTATACTGTAGAGATAATTTGTAAAATATATATTATAAGACTACTAAAACTGAGCGAGGACCTGATTAGCCTTCAGTGAGCCCATAGAGTTTACTGAACTAGCTCCCTCCCCTTGGTGTTCCGTCTCACTCAGACGTTAGTGAGGACCTGCCATATACACCTCTGTGACTCAGAAGTATTCCAGGGTAAATTGTATTGCTTGTCTCACTTTTCACATATTCATGTCACGTCAAGTCAATTAAGACATCTGTGTTAGACCCCCCCAAAAAAATAAAAAATAAAAATAAAAATAAATAAATAAATAAATAATAATAATAATAGTTATAATAATAATAATAATTTAGAAACATATACACAGAAGAAGATCAAAAGAAAAAAAAAAACACCAGTGGTATATGATAATGTATGCAATCTGAGTTAGCAAAAGAAGAACCGCATCCCAGGCAAAGAAAGGCAAGACTAACAAAAGCAGGTAACATGAAAGTGAACCTTGGTAGGCTATACAACCCCGGGAAGATAAACAAAGAGAAAGGAGAAGAAAAGTACAGCAAAGCAAAAAGTGTGTGTGTGTGTGTGTGTGTGTGTGTGTGTGTGTGTGTGTGTGTGTGTGGAAAAGTGTGGTAGGTAAAGAAAGAAGATAACGAACGGGGGAAGAGGAATGGAATAAAGTATTACAGAAAACATAATATGAAGAAAATAAATATGGATAGGGCGAAGGAAGTTATATTAGTAATACTGGGAAAATTATAGGTATTAGAGACGTAACACACACACACACACACACACACACACACACACACACACACACACACACACACACACACACACACACACACACACACACACACACAGCCCGTAGCCTAGTAGGTCTCGTCTCACACACGAGGGGTCGGGGGTTCAATCCCCGGCCGGGCAGAGACAAATTGGGCTTGTCTCCTTTCATGTGTTAGCCTCAGTTCACTAGCTGTAAATAGGTACCTGGAATAAGTGGACGACGTTGTGACGTCCCATCTGGGGTTGGCAAAAATGGTACAAGGCGAGATGGGTATCATATGGTTCACCTAAGCTGATGGCTACTAAGCCTTCGGGCGAGACGGTACCGTCTATAGTGAGAATGGTACCATACAGATCCACCCTAAGCCTTCGTTTCCGATGTCGCCAATTGGCTAAAATACAGACTACACACACATCCACAGCCATTCCAACGATACATATAACACCTACACATATAGGAGGCGGGAAATAACGAGCATGCTCACTCCCGTAATACAACTAGAGTAAGTACTAGAGTAAGTACACACACACACACTATATGTCTTCGTATTGAGGAGATGAAACAAATGACTATGATATATGATGGGAAAATATTTTGCAGAAAAGCTTAATGAACTTTGATTATTTGAATGACATCTCTTGGCTAATCGTAAATTGTAAAGATGAATCTATATTAATTTTGAGAATGGGAAGTATAACAAAGAGAGGGCAAGACACTGCATGGCTTCACGGAACAAACTGAAGGAAAACTGAAACTAAAAGTGATATTACCATAATGGAAGGATCCGAAGCCAGGACCTCTGTGGACAATGGCTCTATAAAAGTCATGGGAAAATATGTGTAAAAGTCAAAAGGAAGAATTTATTTGAAACATAATATTGGAAGTGGTGTAAATTAATATGAGAAAATGGGTATATAAAAGATAGGTGGATATAATTAAATGGGTATATAAAAGATAGGTGGACATAATTAAATGGGTATATAAAAGATAGGTGGACATAATTAAATGGGTATATAAAAGATAGGTGGATATAATTAAATGGGTATATAAAAGATAGGTGGATAATTAAATGGGTATATAAAAGATAGGTGGATATAATTAAATGGGTATATAAAAGATAGGTGGATATAATTAAATGGGTATATAAAAGATAGGTGGATATAATTAAATGGGTATATAAAAGATAGGTGGATATAATTAAATGGTTATATAAAAGATAGGTGGATATAAGTAAATGGGTATATAAAAGATAGGTGGATATAATTAAAGATACTAAATTGAATAAGTAATTATTATAACGCAATTACGTCGAGAGAGAGAGAGAGACAGTGAGAGAGTGAGTGAATGAGAGAGAGTGAGTGAGTGAGTGAGTGAGATATATATATATATATATATATATATATATATATATATATATATATATATATATATATATATATATATATATTATATATATAGAGAGAGAGCAAGAGCGAGAGTGAACCTAAACCTAAAATATATATATACATATAGAGGTTGAAGCAGAGTCTGGGGTAATGTATAGGATAGATGCAGCTAAGTGGATAGATGCAGCTAAGTGGATAGACTGATATAGAAGGACGACATTAGTAGATGGAGAAGATAGAAGGAAACGGGTTAAGTGGATAGATGGTGATAGTAAGGGGGATTATGAGGGGGTACGAGGAAACAGCTTAGTGGAGAGAGAGAGAGAGAGTGTGTGAGAGAGAGTAGAAGGCTCTCTCCCCACCCTCCGCTCCCTCCTACTTAGAGAGAGTTACACAGAGTTACACATATACTCCGACCACACAGATCTTGCGGTCCCAACTAGGTGGTCTGGCCTTAATACTACTAGACAGGGACAGTTTATAATGGAAGAATAGGACAATAAAGTAGAAGGCTCTCTCCCAACCCTCCGTCTAAAAATCCGTACCGGAAAATAGGATGAAGTGTAACCTTATGGGTCAGGAAATGCCCACAAGGAAAGTTTGTATTGGGTATAGAAATATATTAGTTTGAAAGGGAAATTACACATGCCTACTGAGAGAGAGAGAGAGAGAGAGAGAGAGAGAGAGAGAGAGCGAGAGCGAGAGCAAGAGAGAGAGAGAGAGAGTGAGAGAGAGAGCAACAAAACACGTCTGGAGGGTCAAGTGGTTGCGACGTTAAAAGATGGATGACTCAGTGAGCTTAATTAAACGTTAAGTACACAGTGAGCCGACCCCTCCCCCCCCCCCCTCCCCCTCTCCCTCTCCCTCTCTCTCTCTCTCTCTCTCTCTCTCTCTCTCTCTCTCTCTCTCTCTCTCTCTCTCTCTCTCTCTCTCTCTCTCTCTCACACGGTTTGTTGTAACTAGGGGTTGGCCTTCTAGGTTTTCCTGGCCGCCATGTTGTGTACCGGTACCTCTCGTTATACTACCCCAAGATGGTAAGGGTGTCTAGGTCTTTTATAGAAGATCCACCATTTGTGTGTGTGTGTGTGTGTTGTTTTTGTTGTTGTGTGTGTGTGTGTGTGTGTTGTTTTTGTTGTGTGTGTGTGTGTGTATTGTATCCCTCACGTTTAATACCGTCCTTTGTGTTTGTACAGTATTGTGTGGTGTGTGTGTGTGTGTTGTTTTTGTTGTTGTGTGTGTGTGTGTGTGTTGTTTTTGTTGTGTGTGTGTGTGTATTGTATCCCTCACGTTTAATACCGTCCTTTGTGTTTGTACAGTATTGTGTGGTGTGTGTGTGTGTGTTGTTTCTGTGGTGTGTGTGTGTGTGTGTGTGTTTTTGTTGTTGTGTGTGTGTATTGTATCCCTCACGTTTAATACCGTCCTTTGTGTTTGTACAGTATTGTGTGGTGTGTGTGTGTGTTGTTTTTGTTGTTGGGTGTGTGTGTGTGTGTTGTTTTTGTTGTTGTGTGTGGGTATTTAATCCTTCACGTTTAATACCGTCCTTTGTGTTTGTACAGTATTGTGTGTGGTGTGTGTGTGTGTGTGTTTTGTTATGATGTGTGTGTGTGTGTGTTGTTTTTGTTGTTGTGTGTGTGTATTGTATCCCTCACGTTTAATACCGTCCTTTGTGTTTGTACAGTATTGTGTGGTGTGTGTGTGTGTGTTGTTTTTGTTGTTGTGTGTGTGTGTGTGTGTTGTTTTTGTTGTTGTGTGTGTGTATTGTATCCCTCACGTTTAATACCGTCCTTTGTGTTTGTACAGTATTGTGTGGTGTGTGTGTGTGTGTTGTTTTTGTTGTTGTTGTTGTGTGTGTGTGTGTGTGTTGTTTTTGTTGTTGTGTGTGTGTATTGTATCCCTCACGTTTAATACCGTCCTTTGTGTTTGTACAGTATTGTTTCCAGTGATACACAAATGGGCTAAACAAGTCATGTTACACTTCTCCTTATTCTAAGATTGATCAGAACTTATATACCGTTATGCCTACTAAAATATTATTAATATTTGCATACATGGATAGGTATTCGAATGCTTCACTTTCATTAACCAAATTATATAGTATAAGGAAGGTACCGGTACGCGATGGCAATCTTTTTGGGGTGTTTGTACAAGAACTGCATCAGGGTGGATTGGCAGTACAAGATAATACCAACGCAACGGGTACTGTATAGCATGAAAACATTGTAAATACGTGATAAATTGTATCTTAAGGCGGTGTCACACGAGAGATTTTTCCGTCAATTTTTACGGGCAATTGTTTTCTGGTTGCTTCAAAATGCAAGTTCCATGAAAATTAAACTACCTAACATAATCTAACTTCGATCTAGTTTCCGATCCCAATGAAAAAATATCCCTAAATATCACCAGAAAAAACTTGCTCATGGAAAATTGACGGAAAAAGCGCTCGTGTGACAGCGGCTTTATATACGGGTTTCTGGGACAAGCGAACGGATGATAACTTGTAATAAGGAAACTTCTCTGAGTAAAGTTGAAACATAATTGTTCAATTACCCTTGTACGCCAGAATATTAGAATTGTTATTTTAATCTCGCTGCTGCATCAGCTAAGAATGGACCGCTGAGGTAGTTTACATTATGACCGGCCTACCTCCATTTGACAAAAATAGGTTATGTAATTGGGAGAAATTATCTTTTGTTCTGAAAACCCATCAATTAGGCATATACTGTAGTTCTAAAGATGGAGTATTCTATTAAGGGGAGATATGGCGCTTTTCTAGATCACCTTCTCCCTCATCTTTAGCCCCATTATTTTGGCGATTTTATGAACTTTCGACCCATTTCTGTCAATTTTAAGACCTTTCCTGCCATTTAGGTGTCGATTTTTTCCTGGCGAGCGATAGCGAGCCTGTATTTTAAGAGGAACCGGCCTTCGGCCGGGAAAATTTTCTACCGAAAAATATACAAATTTATCTTGAAAGGAGGTGTTATTAAGCTTGATGGAGGTCTAGCGAGGAAACTAGAAAAATAATAAATAAATGAAAAACTCGACCAAAAAGTGAAGGATCTGCCTTTAATATACTCTGAAATATATAAGTATTAGTGAATATTGTGATATTAGTGAAGGATATTAGGAAGTATAAGTGAATATTGTGATATTAGTGAAGGATATTAGGAAGTATAAGTGAATATTGTGATATTAGGAAGTGTACATGTAGAAAGAGGAAGGGTGACCATAATATTAACCCTTTCTGTACCGGCGACGTCTTTTTATCTTTATTTTGGCTACTATTAGACGATTTTATTCAGTTTGAAAAGGGCCTACAGCAAGTAACAGGCTTCCAACTATCTCACTTAACCCTTTTTACTACCACAGATCCTTCTTAAACTGCAAAAAGTCGGCTAAATAGAGCTAGAAGAACACAATAAAATGCGTCGCCGGGTACAGAAGGGGTTAACGGCCCGAGTCGTATGCCAGACAGCCCGCATGGCCTGTCATCTGTTCTAACACCACCCTCTATAGAGTCTGCCCCACAGTTTTTTTTAACCAGTTTATTTAAGGGGATACTGGCCGTTTGTTTGGTTTATTAATTCATTTATTTGTTTAGTTTCCTCCTTAGACCTCCATCAAGCTTAGAAAAACACCCCCTAGACCCCACTTCAAGATAAATTTGTACATTTTTCGGTAGAAAAATGTTCCGGCCGAAGGCCGGTTCCTCTTAACACTGCAGGCTCGCTGTCGCTCGCCTGGAAGAAATCGACACCTAAATGGCACGAATGGTCTTGAAATTGACAACGAAATTGAGTGAAAGGTGTTAAAATCGCCAAACTAATGGGCCGAACGTCTTATAATCTCAAAACTAGTGAGGCTAAACATTAGGGAGAAGGGGGTCTAGAAAAACGGTCTGCCTCCCCTTAAGCTGACGCATGACCCTTTTTATATTGTGCATACTTGTATATATTTAAATGTTTTGCATATAATTATTAATGCAGTGCAGCAGATGACAACATGTCCATTTATCGTGTCGAGGTCATACATATCATTCCTTTCTTTTGACCCCTTGAAGCTCTGACGCGTTTTAGCAGTTTATTTTGGCTATCATTACACGATTTTATGCAGCTTAGGAAGGATCTGTGGGTATTAAAATGGTAAAGACTATCTCAATCAACCCTCTGACTTCCATATACCCTTCCTAATCTGAAGAAAATCGTCTTAATAATTACCAGAAAACAAAACAGAAATTCGTATAAGAGTTTGAAAGGGTTAACAGCCATTGTCATGATTGTCCAATATCAAACTTATATGGTTAATGTTTTAAAGAGAACAAGTCATTTAACACACCACATGAAAGAAACCTTTTATGTAATTACCGGTATATGTTTGATTCAATTATATTAATGAATGCTTTGTTCTTGTGGCCTATCATAATAAGACTAACATTAAGGGCAGATCTCCACTTGAGGGATTTTTTTCTTGACCCCTTTCTCCCTCATGTTTAGCCTCATTGCTTTTGATATTATAAAACGTTCGCCCCATTAGTTTAGCGATTTTAAGAACTTTCACCCCATATTAAGACCTTTCGTCCCATTCAGGTGTCGATTTTATCCTGGCGAGCGATAGCGAGCCTGTAATTTAAGAGGAACCGGCCTTTGGCCGGGAAATTTTTCTACCGAAAAATGTACAAATTTATCTTGAAAGGGGGTGACATTTTTAGATTGCTGGAGGAGTAGGAAACAAACTAAAAACCTCCCCTTAAGTTGTAGTTATGTTAAGAGAACCTGATATTTGAGCGTGACTGAACATAGTAACAATATACAGGATCCTTGTTAAGGTTTGTGTGAGGATGTAATTATCTTACAAGAAGGGTGAGGGGTTGGGTGTGAACCAAACAAGGCAAGGTATACAAGGGGGTCTGGGAAGTTGTTTACATATAATTATTATCTTTAAGTTCATTTTGAGCTGGATTATACTGTCTGGTGAATATAATGAGTAAGTGGTAGCTATAATATATATATATATATATATATATATATATATATATATATATATATATATATATATATATATATATATATATATATACCGGTATAACTTACTTAACTTTTGTAGGTGTTTAGGTGCAATCACCACGGCCAATCTGGGGATCCGCCGTTATTGAGCTCGTCTTGGAATCTTTACGACTCTGAATCTTACGTTTCTATACAGGCACTAGCTCAGCGAAGAGTGTTGAGAGGGGAGAAGGGGTGTTGGAGAGAGAGGAAGGTGTTGGAGTGGCTTTGTTATGTGTGTTTAGTCTTATATATATAATGTAGTTCTGACTATCACAGGTCTTTCCTAATCTAAATTGAATTACGTACATGGTGTGAAGCAATGTATGTGTCAGCATAAGTAGGTTGTTGGAAGGTGGTTAAACAGTACAGTGGGAATGATGGTGTCACAGGGGAAGAGGTAAGGGTTCAGAAGGGTGTAAGTATGTAGCTATAAGTAACAACCCGATCTTAACATTAATCATCAATTACAAACCCCAATGTACTTGAATAAACTAATGAAAGCATTATGGTCCTCCCGGGATTCCAACTCGGGACACCACACCCAGAACATAAGCACCTAAACCATTACACCACCAACACAGTTAAAGGTTGAGTACACGATTACGATTAATATCCGTTTTCGAATTTTGGATATCAATCTAATCATGTACTCAGACCCAACTGCATTATGGAAAGCGTAATGTTTTAGTGAGAGGAAAGAACATTGAATGGGGCCAAGATCACTAAGGACCGACCTCGCTATACTAGTTCCTGAACCTATATAAATGAGGTTTAACGAAGGTTCTCATGTGGACATTCACCCAGGTCAAGGCTTTGGGTACCGTAAAACCAGGCTATGGCTGCACCCGTAGATATTCTATGTTTTTAAGTGGGCTCGTTATTGGGACCACTGGGTTAAGAACCATCCCGTTAAGCCCTGTAACTCTGATTGGTTCATCATAATATGAGTAAAATACTGTAGGCTAATGAATAATAGGAAGACAAACGTTATCTTACTGAAAGGATTAACCCGTCCAATCCCAGCGATGGCTACCAGCCATCAGTAGATAAGTCACTCCCCAGTCCCAGCGACGGCTGGGAGCCGTCAGTAATGTACTTTCCTTGTAACTGCCTGTATCAGGCTGTACCTGGTACCACAACCGTTTGAGCACTGCTCTCGATATGGCAACACTTCTCAGCTTATATAAAACCCACTGAAGAGTGGGAGAGCCAGTCTTCCTTCATCTCTTGAGGTGGAAGGTTGTGCTATCTTGCCATTTTGGCCACATTGCTTGGGACAGGGGGGGGGGGGGACTTTTATTACTGTATCCTCTGGTACAGTAGGGGTTAAGGGGGGATGGTTAATTTTTTTGGTCGATTTTTTCATTTATGCATTATTTTTTTAGTTTCCTTCCTAGAGCTCCATCAAACTTAAAATAACAACCCCAAGATCCCCCTTCAAGACATATTTGCACATTTTTCGGTTGAAAAATATCTCCGCCAGAAGCTGGTTCCTTCTAAATTACAGGCTCGCTATCGCTCGCTAGGAAAAAATTGACACCTATATGACACGAAAAGGGGCGAAAGGTCTTAAATTCGCCAAAGTAATGGGCCGAAGGTCTTAAAATATGGAAACTAATGGGGCTAAGCTTAAGGGAGAAGTGGGGGCCAGAAAAATTACCCATCTTCCCTTAAGATGGTATGCAAATTTTATTCGTACATAATTAGCTAACAGGAAGGGTGTGAAATAACCAAATAAACTGGTGGTGTGCATATGGAGGTAGTGGGAAGCTGGATAAACAGGATGTAGGGAATGATGCTGTGACAGGAAGGGAGAGAGAGGGGGGAGAACTTAAGGGGAGATATCGACTTGAGGTTTTTTTTTCTGGACCCGTTTCTCCCTCATGTTTAGCCCCATTGCTTTTGATATTCTAGGACGTTCGCCCTAGTAGTTTTGAAATTTTAAGACATTTTGCCCCATTTCTGTCAATTTTATGACCTTTCGTGCCATTAAGGTGTCGATTTTTTCCTGGCGAGCGATAGTGAGCCTGTAATTTAAGAGGAACCGGCCTCCGGCCGAGAAATTTTTCTACCGAAAAATGTACAAATTCATCTTGAAAGGGGGTCTAGGGGGTGTAATTTTAAGCTTGATGAAAACGTAGGGAACAAACTAAATACCTCCCCTTAAGGGGAGGTATCAGTATATTCGGGCTAACCTTAAGGGCAGATCTCCACTTGAGGGATTTTTTTCTTGACCCCTTTCTCCCTCATGTTTAGCCCCATTGCTTTTGATATTATAAAACGTTTGCCCCATTAGTTTAGCGATTTTAAGAACTTTCACCCCATATTAAGACCTTTCGTGCAATTCAGGTGTCGATTTTATCCTGGCGAGCGATAGCGAGCCTGTATTTTAAGAGGAACCGGCCTTTGGCCGGGAAATTTTTCTACCGAAAAATGTACAAATTTATCTTGAAAGGGACTCAAGGGGGTGTAATTTTAAGATTGATGGAGGTCTAGGGAACAAACTAAAAACCTCCCCTTAAACGTTTTACTCTGTTTAGAATGGGCTTATAAGAATCAAAGGATTAACAACGATTATATATAAGTGCTTTGACGAAGGAATTGATGGAGAGACTATAATAAGTACCTTGGTAGTTTCCATGAGTTTATGACGAAGCTGAGTTGTTTTAAGGGGAGATTTCCACTTGAGGGATTTTTTTTCTTTACCCCTTTCTCCCTCATCTTTAGCACCATTGCTTTTGAGACTGTAAGACGTTCACCCCATTAGTTTGGCGATTTTAAGACCTTTCACCCCATGTATGTCACTTTTAAGACCTTTCGTCCCATTTAGGTGTCGATTTTTTCCTGGCGAGCGATAGCGAGCCTGTAATTTAAGAGGAACCGGCCTTCGGCCGGGAAATTTTTCTACCGAAAAATGTACAAATTTATCTTGAAAGGGGGTCATGGGGGTGTAATTTCAAGCTTGATGGAAGTCTAGGAAACACTCTAAAAATCTGCCCTTAATACTGGTACGATATACTGTATAAGAGGTGTTATCAAAACCCATATTCTTGAACATTGGGAAGATGTTTGGCTATATTATTAATTAAGAAAGAATGCAAATATACAGTCTCCTACATTAGTACTGTTTTGTTCACATTAAGTGGATTATGACAGTCAAATTAATCTGATCGAATTAACCCTTTCAGTATTCGAGATACGTCTCTTCCTTTTGTTTAGGCTAATATTAAGACACTTTTTTTTCATTTTAGGAATGAATTTTGTAAGTGTAAGGGTTAATTAGGATAGTTTTTACCCCTGCAATCGTAGAGATCGTTCCTAAACTACATAACATTGTATAATACTAGCATAATTATGATGAAGAAACGTGTCAACCTATCTTGAAGGGGTTAAGCATGTAGTTTGTTTTACAGTCGTTATTATCATCTGATTAGTCAACTGATTTATGACAAACTACAGCTTTAGTACAATCACACTAAATTGACTTCCACATCATGTGCAAGAACATAATTTATTATTTATATTTATATTTATTTATATTTATTATTTATTATTATAACATTATTTACTGTACATAATGATTCAGTGGGTATTGGTGTGTGTGTGTGTGTGTGTGTTGTTTAGAGAGAGAGAGAGAGAGAGAGAGAGGGAGGAACGCTGTAAATGGGTGTATAGGCTATGCATGACAGGAAGAGTAGTGTGGAGAATTATGGATGTGGGGAAGGGTAGGTGGGTGGGTGAGAGGGCATGAAGGGATTGGTATAGTGTGGATGTGGGTGGTGTGGGAGTGCAGTAGGAGCATGAGTGGTGGTGGTGGGGGTGGAGCATAAGTGTGGGTGTAGGCGTGTGAGTGAGTGGGGTTGAAGGGAGTAGTAAAATGTGGATGTGGATGTGGGTGGTGTGGGAGTGGAGTAGGAGTGTGAGTGGTGGATGTGTGGTGGTGTGGGTGGTGTATAAGTGTGGTTGGGTGAGAAAAGGTGAATGGAGTGGTAGACTGGATGGTGTGGATATGGGTGGTGTGGGGTGGAGTATGAGCGTGAGTGGTGGCTGTGTGGTAGTGTGGATGGAGCATAAGTGTAGGTGGGTGGGTGAGAGGGGGTAAAGGGATTGGTAAAGTGTGGATATGGGTGGTGTGGGGTGGAGTATGAGCGTGAGTGGTGGATGTGTGGTAGTGTGGGTATAGGTGTGTGGTAATAATACAGCAATCTACATAATCCCTCTCAACACCACCTCTTCTGAGATAATGTACCAGGCGGTGTGTGTGTGTGGGTGGGTGGGTGTGTGTATGTATGGGTGTGTCTGTGTGGGTGTCTGTGTATGTATGTGTGTGTGTGTGTGTGTGTGTGTGTGTGTGTGTGTGTGTGTGTGTGTGTGTTACCTGTCAAAGAATATGTAGTCGGGAGGAGAAATAGAAAAATACAATCAGGAAGGTAGTTGAGGCATGAAGAAAAATGTCTACTATTATTATTGATTTGAATCGGTATGCAAATATAGGTAAATAAATAGATAGATAATAAATAATAAGGATGCACAGACGGATCGACAATAGAAAAGGAATAGAGGAAGAGGGAATAAAGAAGGAAGAGCGAAAAATAGAGTAATAGGGGAGAAAACAAGGAAGACAAGGATGAAAGGTGGGCGAGAAGGTGAGGGGGAAATTGGCCATTGATTTTGTCCTTACCAATTGTGATTGATTTATTGAGAGAGAGAGAGAGAGAGAGAGAGAGAGAGAGAGAGAGAGAGAGAGAGAGAGAGAGAGAGAGAGAGAGAGAGAGAGAGAGAGAGAGAGAGAGAGAGAGCAAAGAGTAGGAAGGAAGCAATTTTCTACTCTAGTTCTCTTTTATGCAAACTGAGTACACTGCAGAGAGGAAGTAAATAGAAGGGATACGGAGGAGGAGGAGGAGGATAATAATAAGCGAAGGAGGGGAATGGGAAAATGATGATAATAATACATGAAAAAAGAGATTGCTATAGATAAGGGGATCATAGGAAGCGAAGGGGGAAGTAGGGAGAAGGTTAATGAATTGGAAATAAGGAGGTGTATATATCACATAGAAAAATAAAATAAAATAAATAAAAAAATAATAATATTATACGAAAGAGGAGAATTGGGAGAAGGAATATATTAATAAGCGAAGGGAGTTCAGGAGAAGCAGGGGATGGGAGAGAGGTATCTTGACCAGGATTCGAACCCACTCACTCCTCTCTCCCAACCTGGCGTACATTATCATTAGATATTTGTCATTCAGAGAGGTTGCACAATAGTAACAGGACGATTAAAATCGTACCAATTAGCAGAGTTGGGGGGGGGGGGGTGTAAAATAGTCATGGTTGAAGTCTAAAATACTCACCACATGTTCGAAGACTACTCTCCCAAATATACCTGCAGTGAGCGGGTTCGAATCCTGGTCAGGATGCCTCTCTCCCAACCTGTCGTACATTATCATTAAAAGCAGGGGAGTTAGAAGCGAAGGCAATAATAGGGAGACGGAAGATAACGCACGAGAAAGCGAACAGGGGGTAGAGAGAAGGAGAATAACATCACACGGAAAGGGGAGGATAGGGAATATGATGATGATGATGATTGGAAGCACAGAACAGTGGGCAAATAGCAGGAAACATGGTTCAATAATTGTGAAAATCGAGAGACGAGGAAATATGAAACCACCTTGATAACTGACCGATAAGAACGTAAATAGTGAGGTGGGGTAAGGGGGTAGTGCTTGTTGTTTGGTCTATTTATATACATATTTATGTATTTATATATATATTTATGTATATATATATATATTTATGTATTTATATATATATTTATGTATTTATATATATATTTATGTATTTATATATATATTTATGTATTTATATATATATTTATGTATATATATATATATTTATGTATTTATATATATATTTATGTATATTATATATATTTATGTATGCATATATATATTTATGTATATATATATATTTATGTATGTATATATATATATTTATGTATGTATATATATATTTATTTATTTATACATTTATATATTTATGTATTTATATATATATATATATATTATATATATTTATGTATTTACAGTATGTATTTATGTATATATTTCTGCATTTATATATATATATATATATATATATATATATATATATATATATTTATGTATTTATATATATATTTATATATATATATATATTATGTATTTATATATATATTTATATATATATATATATTTATGTATTTATATATATATTATGTATATATATATATATATATTTATGTATTTATATATATTTATGTATTTATATATATTTATATATATGTATTTATATAAATATTTGTATTTATATATATATTTATTTATATATATATATATATTTATGTATTTTATATATATATTTATTTATTTATATATATATTTATTTATTTATATATATATATTTATGTATTTATATATATATATATATATTTATGTATTTATATATATTTTATGTATACATATATATATTTATGTATTTATGTATATATATATTGATGTATTTATATACAGTATATATATATATATATATATATATATTTATGTATTTATATATATATTTATGTATGTTTTAGTTTCCTCGCTAGACTTCCATCAAGCTTTAAAAAACACCCCATAGACACCTTTGAAGATAAATTTGTACATTTTTCGCCAGAGAATTGTCCCGGCCGAAGGTCGATTCCTTCCAAAATTACAGGCTCGCTATCGCTCGCCAGGAAAAAAAACGACACCTAAATAGCACGAAAGGTCTTAATATATAGAACATTAAATGGGGCGAAAGGTCTTGAAATCGCCAAACTAATGGAACGAACGTCTTATAATCTCAGAACTAACATGCTAAACGTGAGGGAGAAGGGGATCTAAACAACAACGGAGGGCGGTGCGCTCCTCGGTGCCACTAGCAGATTGGCCAACTCCACATAGGTAGACATAGGTAGAAAAAAACAACTACCTCCCCCTTAACCCCTTCAGTACCGGTGACAACCTTTGCATTATATTCTAACAACTATGAGACGATTTTATGTAGCTTAGGAAGGACGTCTACCCATTAAAAGGCCACATACTATCTCAATTCATCCTTTTAGCTACCATACATCCTTCCTAAGCTTCATAAAATCGTCTAAATGTAGCTATAATAGATTAAAAAGACGTCGCCGGTACAGCAGGGGTTAATACCTACAATATAGACTAGGAGCGAGATATATATGCATTGTTGTTTTTATATATACTAAGATATTTAGAAATTGTCATATGAATATAAGAAGTAAGTCAATCCGTAGCCAATTTTGAAGACCCACAATGACGTAAAAAGGAATCAACAACTTATTTACTGAAAAATACTGAGAAAAGTGTATTTGTACGAAACCAATATTACACTAGTTATATTACAAAAACTATAGTTATGTAATCACAATAGCGAAATGTCGTTTCCCGTAATCTTAAACTAATTATCATATACGGTCAGGGTGTCAAACGAAAGTCAAGTCCATTGTTTATAGTCTTTATTGCTGTATATGATGCAAAGATTATATTATTGTTTATTGTTCAAATTATGTCTTATGAAATGATAAAATGGCCAGAACAATTTAATTTCATGTTATTTTTTTTTGTTCTCATAATAATTCAAGTCCATGAACGTTTTATATTCTGTCTTCATGTATAACTTTATTAATACAAGTGCAAAGCTTCAACTGCTCTCGAGTCCTCTTAACCTGAAGAGGACTCAACAAGTGGGCACATTTACAGGTTACACAGGTTTTTATATGCGAACGTAATATTTCAATATTATGAATAGCTTTTGAATTACTTAGATGTACCTGTTATTTTTGTTATTACTTAAGTCTTCTGATGTATTACCTATGTACCTGTGGAATACCTGTGACTGGAACAATTAAATGCAGAACATACAGAAGTACAGTGCAGTCAGAAGTAAAAATACGTTGATTACATCCTGATCGCGTTGACCTCTTTATTAGAATGAAGAATAGTTTTATCTAAACCTTTTTCAAACACCTCGATGATTTCTTTCCCGCATTCCAGCCACTGCCAGCATAAACAATAAATATAATAATAAAAAAAAAAAAAAGTGCCTCAAGTCTACAAATAAAGGTTAATTTACACGAGCGCTTCTTCCGACAATATTATTATCAATTGGTCATTTGGGGACTCTTTTACAATCGTATCGGCAAACAGACAAAAGGTAAATTACGGCACAATAGTTGGTTGAATTGATAAAAAGTTGAAATTCCAAAATTGTCCAGCCACTATTGCTGTAAAGAAAATGGCCATAAAAATTGGCCAAACCAATTAGCCAGAGATCCAACACTGACAAACAAGATTAAACGGGTTCTTGTTTGGTTCTCTCCGTTCTACCCACCCATCTACCTACCTATCTATCTATCTACTTTTTTTTTTGTTGTATAAAACAAAAAATATATATATATCTATCTACCGGTCAATCTACCCACCTATCTACTTACTTACCTGCCCGCCTATCTACCTACCTACCTATCTATCTATCTATCTATCTATATCTACCTATCTACCTACCTACCTACTTATCTATCTATCTATCTATCTATCTATCTATCTATCTATCTACCTACCTACCTACCTACCTATATATCTACCTGCCTATTTGCCTACCCATCTATCTACCGGTCAATCTACCCACCTATCTACTTACTTACCTACCCGCCTATCTACCTACCTACCTATCTATCTACCTACCTATCTATCTATTTATCTATCTACCTACCTACCTACCTACTTACCTACCTACCTACCTATCATATCTATCTACCTACCTACCTACCTATCTATATATCTACCTGCCTACTTACCTATCTATCTATCTACCTACCTACCTATCTACCTGCCTATTTACCTACCCATCTATCTACCGGTCAATCTACCCACCTATCTACCGGTCAATCTACCCACCTATCTACTTACCTGCCCGCATATCTACCTACCTACCAGCCTATCTACCTACCTACCAGCCTATCTACCTACCTATCTATCTATCTATCTATCTATCTACCTACCTACCTACCTACCTACCTACCTACCTACCTACCTATCATATCTATCTACCTACCTACCTACCTATCTATATATCTACCTGCCTATTTACCTACCCATCTATCTACCGGTCAATCTACCCACCTATCTACTTACTTACCTGCCCGCCTATCTACCTACCTATCTACCTACCTACCTATCTATCTATACCTACCTACCTACCTATCTATCTATCTATCTATCTATCTACCTATCTACCTACCTACCTACCTACCTACCTACCTACCTATATATCTACCTGCCTATTTACCTACCCATCTATCTACCGGTCAATCTACCCACCTATCTACTTACTTACCTATCCGCCTATCTACCTACCTACCAACCTATCTACCTATTTACTCACCTACCAAACTATCCACTTACCTACCCACCTATCTATTTACGGTCGCGCTAATAAGTGATGTCCTAGCTATCATTACGTTTGGCTTGTTCTGTGCTGTATTAATGTCTGTCAGATGTTGAAAAAGGTGGGTAAGTGTAGGAACATGTTTGTATATCTCACTCGATATGAAGAAATGAAGCTTAGATATTACTGATACCAATTATTGATCAAAACATACTTGGTGCCGAGACATCACTTTTTAGCGCGACTGTACCTATCTACCTACCCACATATTAACTTGCATACCAAACCTACCAAGCTAACCAACTACTTAGCTGACTCTATTAACCCACTCAGGGATTTTTAGTTCATCATATTATCATATTTTTTCTGTACAGACCCCCTTCTCCACTAATCTACATCACCTATCTTGCTACCTATATACCCACCTACCTACCTAATTACCCACCAACCTACCTATATACCCACCTACCTTCCTATATACCTACCTACCTACCCACCTATCTACCTATTTACCCACCTACCTACCTATTTACCCACCTACAGTACCTACCTATATACCCACCTACCTTCCTATTTACCCACCTACCTACCTATTTACCCACCTATCTACCTATTTACCCACCTACCTAAATATTTACCCACCTAACTACCTATTTACCCACCTAACTACCTATTTACCCACCTACCTAACTATTTACCCACCTACCTAAATATTTACCCACCTAACTACCTATTTACCCACCTACCTACCTATTTACCCACCTACCTTCCTATTTACCCACCTACCTACCTATTTACCCACCTACCTACCTATTTATCCACCTATCTACCTACCAATTTACCCACCTGTCTACCTACCTATTTACCCACCTATCTATCTACCTACCTATTTACTTACCTATCTACCTACCAATTTACCCACCTAACTACCCATTTACCCACCTAACTTCCTAACCACAATTCTACCTATCTGTATACGGTACCCACCTACCTACCTATCTATTCACCCGCCTATCTACCTATAGTACATACCCTCCTACTTATCTGCATACCGGTACCCACCTATCCACCTATCTTCATACCCGCCTACCATCCTACCCACCCACCTATCTACCTACCTCTATAATCACCCACCCACCATCCTACCCACCCACCTACCTCTATACCCGCTCAACATCCTACCTACCTAGCTACGTACCCACCCACCCACCTATCTAGCCCACCTCTCATTAACACTTTTAGTCGCACCTGGCCACACTCTTCATTTGGGGCACTTGTATAATTATCTGTATGTTCCTCCAGTACGAATGTAATTAGGTGACGTGGCACATAAATATTATACGAGTGGGTAAAGCATTCAAATATATATTAGTTTTTTCTTTCTGTTTTCATAATTTTGTGTTTGCTGCTTCCATCTTATTGTTATATTTAAATATTGCCTTATTTTCTTGGCATTCTTCTATCTTCACGATGATGATGATGATGATGTGAATGATAATTATTAAAGGAGTACTTATATACAGTAATCCTTTAATAATCTGTAAATAAAAACAATACGACAAATAATAAACGATTGTTGTCAAAAAATAGCGTACAGTGGTAACATGATGTGGAAGCAAACGCAGTGTCGAGTCACCAAAAAAGCAAGCACTACTAATAGTCCGGTTGCTAAGCCCCAGATTTTTGGAGAACCTTAGTAATGGCAACGTGCATCAGCCTAAGTAAAGGGGATGTTCTGTAACGACTCGGATATACACTAGAAGGTGATTTTTGCATATTTTGCAGAAAATATTGGTGTGATCAATACTGAAATGGTTTAGTCTGATTGTTTACCCCTAAAACATGTTTATAGACACCAACATTATTTTGATACCATGTGTAGTTACTGAGATATTGACGAAAACAAGATTTTCAGTAATGGCGGCCTTAATTTGCATATTGTGCGAATTGCCCAAGGATGACCTAGTGGCATCATCCAGATTCTTAAAGAGCACACCTCAGAGGTATAGAAATAGCAAAAAAACTTTGTACTGACCGCAATGCACGCTTATCGGTCCCTGCCACCGGACTATAATGTTGAAGTTTACCACCCCAAGCGTTTGTGTCCAATCTTGGCCTCACATCTTGGTAGCAGGAATTTCAATGGAGTCAGTTGGAGAAATATAGATGTACAGTACAATCATTTATTAAGGGGAGATATCCACTTGAGGGATTTTTTTCTTGACCCCTTTCTCCCTCATGTTTAGCCCCATTGCTTTTGATATTATAAAACGTTTGCCCGATTAGTTTAGCGATTTTAAGAACTTTCACCCCATAGTAAGACCTTTCGTGCAATTCAGATGTCGATTTTATCCTGGCGAGCGATAGCGAGCCTGTAATTTAAGAGGAACCGGGCTTCGGCCGGGATATTTTTCTACCAAAACATTTTCAAATTTATCTTGAAAGGGACTCAAGGGGGTGTAATTTTAAGCTTGATGGAGGTCTAGTGAACAAACTAAATACCTCCCCTTAACCCAGTTAGTCTATCGTTTGGTGTTGCATATCGTATATATATTTTATGATAACAGTTTTGTTACTGGATAAAATACTATTTGATCGACAGGTCATATCGCTCGTAGTCACTTAGCGTATATTCAGTGCCAGTTCCATCTAACCCAGCTTAGCTTAAACTAACCTAACATAACGTCAGCTAATATATATACTGACCACCTCACCTCACCTCACTTCATGTAAACTAACCTAACATAACGTCAGCTAATATATATACTGACCACCTCACCTCACCTCACTTCATGTAAACTAACCTAACATAACGTCAGCTAATATATATACTGACCACCTCACCTCACCTCACTTCATGTAAACTAACCTAACATAACGTCAGCTAATATATATACTGACCACCTCACCTCACCTCACTTCATGTAAACTAACCTAACATAACATCAGCTAATATATATACTGACCACCTCACCTCACCTCACTTCATATAAACTAACCTAACATAACGTCAGCTAATATATATACTGACCACCTCACCTCACCTCACTTCATGTAAACTAACCTAACATAACGTCAGCTAATATATATACTGACCACCTCACCTCACCTCACTTCATATAAACTAACCTAACATAACGTCAGCTAATATATATACTGACCACCTCACCTCACCTCACTTCATGTAAACTAACCTACATAACGTCAGCTAATATATATACTGACCACCTCACCTCACCTCACTTCATGTAAACTAACCTACATAACGTCAGCTAATATATATACTGACCACCTCACCTCACCTCACTTCATATAAACTAACCTAACATAACGTCAGCTAATATATATACTGACCACCTCACCTCACCTCACTTCATGTAAACTAACCTAACATAACATCAGCTAATATATATACTGACCACCTCACCTCACCTCACCTCACTTCATGTAAACTAGCTGATCTTGACTTAATCAAACCTAAACTAATCCAACTTAATTTAGCCTTATCGTAACATACCGTAACTTAACCTAACCGATTGTCCAGGTTTAGCCTAGACTGAAGAAACTTGACCGTAAGTTAAATTACTTGGACGAAACAGACATCCCAGATTTTTGTTTTTATTTATTCCATGTATTTATGATATTAATTGTATGTACCGGTATTATATTGTATTATAGTGTATTATATTGTGTGTCGATTTGTTCGCTTCTATGTGTTTGTATTTACAGTGTCGATCATGATAGTATTACTGGTAGTGGACCCAGGTGGTAGGCTATGTATGAGAGGCTGCATGTAAGCCTATTATATATGAGAGGCTGCATGCAAGCCTCTTAAAGGGGTACTGCTTACTTTTTTTGGTATATATATGTGTGTATTTATTTATTTTTTTAGTTTCTTCGCTAGACCTCCATCAAGCTTAAAAAAACACCCCCTAGAACCCCTTTCAAGAAAAATTTGTACATTTTTCGATAGAAAAATGTCCCGGCCGAAGGCCGTTGTCTCTTAAAACTACACGCTCGCTACCGCTCGCCAGGAAAAAATCGACACGAAAGGTCTTGAAATTGACAACGAAATGGGGCGAAAGGTATTAAAATTGCCAAACTAATGGAAGGAATGTCTTAAAATCACAAAACTAGTATTGTAAACACGAGGGAGAAGGAGGTCCATAAAAAGCGCGTAATAGCCTCTTAAATCATGTGGTTCTAGCCCCGGGACAGGGAGGGATCCAGGTCGACCCAGTCACAAGTTACGGGTTTCACCGGTGTACCTTCATGGACCGTCTGGGTGTCGTCAATACCTTCGTGGACCGTTTTGGTGTCGTCAATACCTTCATGGACCGTTTGGGTGTCGTCAATACCTTCGTGGACCGTTTTGGTGTCGTCAATACCTTCATGGACCGTTTGGGTGTCGTCAATACCTTCATGGACCGTTTGGGTGTCGTCAATACCTTCGTGGACCGTTTGGGTGTCGTCAATACCTTCATGGACCGTTTGGGTGTCGTCAATACCTTCGTGGACCGTTAGGGTGTCGTCAATACCTTCATGGACCGTTTGGGTGTCGTCAATACCTTCGTGGACCGTTTGGGTATCGTCAATACCTTCGTGGACCGTTTGGGTGTCGTCAATACCTTCGTGGACCGTTTGGGTGTCGTCAATACCTTCGTGGACCGTTTGGGTGTCGTCAATACCTTCATGGACCGTTTGGGTGTCGTCAATACCTTCGTGGACCGTTTTGGTGTCGTCAATACCTTCATGGACCGCTTGGGTGTCGTCAATACCTTCGTGGACCGTTTGGGTGTCGTCAATACCTTCATGGACCGTTTGGGTGTCGTCAATACCTTCGTGGACCGTTTGGGTGTCGTCAATACCTTCGTGGACCGTTTGGGTGTCGTCAATACCTTCGTGGACCGTTTGGGTGTCGTCAATACCTTCGTGGACCGTTTGGGTGTCGTCAATACCTTCGTGGACCGTTTGGGTGTCGTCAATACCTTCATGGACCGTTTGGGTGTCGTCAATACCTTCGTGGACCGTTTGGGTGTCGTCAATACCTTCGTGGACCGTTTGGGTGTCGTCAATACCTTCATGGACCGTTTGGGTGTCGTCAATACCTTCGTGGACCGTTTGGGTGTCATCAATACCTTCGTGGACCGGTTGGGTGTCGTCAATACCTTCGTGGACCGTTTGGGTGTCGTCAATACCTTCATGGACCGTTTGGGTGTCGTCAATACCTTCGTGGACCGTTTGGGTGTCGTCAATACCTTCGTGGACCGTTTGGATGTCGTCAATACCTTCATGGACCGTTTGGGTGTCGTCAATACCTTCGTGGACCGTTTGGGTGTCGTCAATACCTTCGTGGACCGTTTGGGTGTCGTCAATACCTTCGTGGACCGTTTGGGTGTCGTCAATACCTTCATGGACCGTTTGGGTGTCGTCAATACCTTCATGGACCGTTTGGGTGTCGTCAATACCTTCGTGGACCGTTTGGGTGTCGTCAATACCTTCGTGGACCGTTTGGGTGTCGTCAATACCTTCGTGGACCGTTTGGGTGTCGTCAATAGCTTCATGGACCGTTTGGGTGTCGTCAATACCTTCGTGGACCGTTTGGGTGTCGTCAATACCTTCGTGGACCGTTTGGGTGTCGTCAATACCTTCGTGGACCGTTTGGGTGTCGTCAATACCTTCATGGACCGTTTGAGTGTCGTCAATACCTTCGTGGACCGTTTGGGTGTCGTCAATACCTTCATGGACCGCTTGGGTGTCGTCAATACCTTCGTGGACCGTTTGGGTGTCGTCAATACCTTCATGGACCGTTTGGGTGTCGTCAATACCTTCGTGGACCGTTTGGGTGTCGTCAATACCTTCGTGGACCGTTTGGGTGTCGTCAATACCTTCATGGACCGTTTTGGTGTCGTCAATACCTTCGTGGAACGTTTTGGTGTCGTCAATACCTTCATGGACCGTTTGGGTGTCGTCAATACCTTCATGGACCGTTTGGGTGTCGTCAATACCTTCATGGCCCGTTTGGGTGTCGTCAATACCTTCGTGGACCGTTTGGGTGTCGTCAATAGGCTTAAGGGGAGGTTTTTAGTTGATTCCCTAGACTTACATCAAACTTAAAATTACTCCCCCTAGACCCCCTTTCAAGATAAATTTGTACATTTTTCGGTAGAAAAATGACCCGGCCGAAGGCCGATTCCCCTTAAATTACAGGCTCGCTATCGCTCGCCAGGAAAAAATCGACACCTAAATGGCACGAATGGTCTTAAATTTGACAGAAATGGGGCGACGGTTCTTAAAATCGCCAAACTAATGGGGCGAACGTCTTAAAATCCCAAAAGCAATGGGGCTAAACATGAGGGAGAAAGGGGTCCAGAAAAAAATCCTCCAGGTGGAAATCTCCCCTTAAGCTGGTATCACACGAGAGCTTATATAGTCAACATTCGATGATCAACGTTTTCTGGCACCATTTCTGGAATATTTTGCACGGGTATCGGAAACTAGACCGATGATAGATGAACTTAGGCAACAGAAATATTTTATATGTTGACCACATAAGATGCCAGACCAGTGTTGAGGATAAATGTTGAGTGAAAATGCGCTCGTGTGATACCGGCTTTAGGCATAGACTGACTTTAAGACCAATGTTTATATGCTGTGTTGTATTCATCAATTAACAAGTAACATTATTTAACGTATGTAACATTCCCTCCATGGTCAATTTTAATGGCTGTGTTTGTTTATATATTTCATAGGTATCAGGACTATGACGTTCTTCCTAGATATTTATGGGTGATTCGTTGTATTGTGTGTGTGTGTGTGTACATGTGTGTGTACAGTACCGGCAATAACCTTGCGGTTACTTATAAGGGGGCCTAGACAGATGTTAGTAAAAGTGAGGCAACAGGAGGTAGGGGCTCTCTCTTCTCTCCCCCCCCCCCTCTCTCTCTCTCTCTCTCCCCCCCCCCCCTCTTCTCTCTCTCTCTCTCTCTCTCTCTCTCTCTCTCTCTCTCTCTCTCTCTCTCTCTCTCTCTCAGACATATTAATTATATAATATATGAAGGTGCGATCAGAGACAAACTTAACATTACGTTTAGAGTGTCAGAGTAGATGAAATGTTGAGTTGTGTTTTAGATTTAATAGTAGAAGTAAGGAGATAATTATAATGATGATTGTTGACGGAATGGAATGCAGATAAAATTAATTGAAAGGATAAAGATGACGTGGGAGAGATGTATGTATGTATGTATGTATGTATGTATGTACTCAGGCACATATACCCCATAGCTGCGGAATACTGGATAATTCGACCCGAAAATAATTCGACCCATTTTTTTTCGACCCATAACGAGTTCGCCCCGCTTGGAGAATTCGACCCGCTGCGAGTTCGACCCGTTTATGCCTCCCCCCCCCCCCCCCCTCTTAACCAAAGGGGTACTGGAGAATAACCTAGTCAAACCTAACTTTACTTAACCTAACCTAACCTAACCTAACCTAAGTTAATATAAGTTTAGGTAGGAGGTGGGGGGGGGGGGGGGGGAGGGGGAAACGGGTCGAACTCGCGGGGCAAGTCCACCTAAACGGGGCGAATTCGTTGTCCAAGAGTGGGTCGAATTGGTTTCGGGTCGAATTCTCCAGTACCCTAGCTGGAGGTGGCCGACTCGAGACAGAGGGTCCGGGAACACCATCGCAATACAAAGGGAGGAGGATTCCTAGCTACCTGCACCTTCGATCTACCTTTCGAGGGAGAGATAAAATGAAATATACATTTTATAGTTATATAAATAATAATAAAGAAAATTAAATAGTGGAGAATGTTGGAAGGCGTGACATGTGATCGAAGAAATAAGGAACATGACAGAGAAGGATAAATAAGGAACATGACAGAGGGATAAATAAGGAACATGACAGAGAGGGATAAATAAGGAACATGACAGAGAGGGATAAATAAGGAACATGACAGAGAGGGATAAATAAGGAACATGACAGAGGGATAAATAAGGAACATGACAGAGAGGGATAAATAAGGAACATGACAGAGAGGGATAAATAAGGAACATGAGAGAGAGGGATAAACATGGAAATAAGGAACATGACAGAGAGGGATAAACATGGAAGTAAGGAACATGACAGAGGGATAAACATGGAAATAAGGAACATGACACAGAGGGATACATAAGGAACATGACAGAGAGGGATAAATAAGGAACATGACAGAGAGGGATAAATAAGGAACATGACAGAGAGGGATAAATAAGGAACATGACAGAGGGATAAATAAGGAACATGATAGAGAGGGATAAATAAGGAACATGACAGAGAGGGATAGATAAGGAACATGACAGAGAGGGATAAATAAGGAACATGACAGAGGGATAAATAAGGAACATGACAGAGAGGGATAAATAAGGAACATGACAGAGAGGGATAAATAAGGAACATGACAGAGAGGGATAAATAAGGAACATGACAGAGAGGGATAAATAAGGAACATGAGAGAGAGGGATAAATAAGGAACATGACAGAGAGGGATAAATAAGGAACATGACAGAGAGGGATAAATAAGGAACATGACAGAGAGGGATAAATAAGGAACATGACAGAGGGATAAATAAGGAACATGAGAGAGAGGGATAAATAAGGAACATGACAGAGAGGGATAAATAAGGAACATGACAGAGAGGGATAAATAAGGAACATGACAGAGGGATAAATAAGGAACATGACAGAGAGGGATAAATAAGGAACATGACAGAGAGGGATAAATAAGGAACATGACAGAGAGTGATAAATAAGGAACATGACAGAGAGGGATAAATAAGGAACATGACAGAGAGGGATAAATAAGGAACATGACAGAGAGGGATAAATAAGGAACATGACAGAGAGGGATAAATAAGGAACATGACAGAGAGGGATAAATAAGGAACATGACAGAGAGGGATAAATAAGGAACATGACAGAGAGGGATAAATAAGGAACATGACAGAGAGGGATAAATAAGGAACATGAGAGAGAGGGATAAACATGGAAATAAGGAACATGACAGAGAGGGATAACCATGGAAATAAGGAACATGACAGAGAGGGATAAATAAGGAACATGACAGAGAGGGATAAATAAGGAACATGACAGAGAGGGATAAACATGGAAATAAGGAACATGACAGAGAGGGATAAATAAGGAACATGACAGAGAGGGATAAATAAGGAACATGAGAGAGAAGGATAAACATGGAAAACTAAGTTAAAGGAGAAATATGAAGTCACGAAAAAATTGTCTTGGGTAAAACAAAGACCAAATAAGATACATAATTATGTAAGAGGAGATGCTTCACTTTTTGGGCGATTTTTGCATGTACTGTATTCGTTATTTTTGCATGTACTGTATTCGTTATTTTTGCATGTACTGTATTCGTTATTTTTGCATGTACTGTATTCGTTATTTTTGCATGTACTGTATTCGTTATTTTTGCATGTACTGTATTCGTTATTTGTCCAATTTACCTCCCTAGACCGCCATCAATTTACCTCCCTAGACCGCCATCAATTTACCTCCCTAGACCGCCATCAATTTACCTCCCTAGACCGCCATCAATTTACCTCCCTAGACCGCCATCAATTTACCTCCCTAGACCGCCATCAATTTACCTCCCTAGACCGCCATCAATTTACCTCCCTAGACCGCCATCAATTTACCTCCCTAGACCGCCATCAATTTACCTCCCTAGACCGCCATCAATTTACCTCCCTAGACCGCCATCAATTTACCTCCCTAGACCGCCATCAATTTACCTCCCTAGACCGCCATCAATTTACCTCCCTAGACCGCCATCAATTTACCTCCCTAGACCGCCATCAATTTACCTCCCTAGACCGCCATCAATTTACCTCCCTAGACCGCCATCAATTTACCTCCCTAGACCGCCATCAATTTACCTCCCTAGACCGCCATCAATTTACCTCCCTAGACCGCCATCAATTTACCTCCCTAGACCGCCATCAATTTACCTCCCTAGACCGCCATCAATTTACCTCCCTAGACCGCCATCAAATTAAAACAAAAATATCCATTAGATCCCCCTTCTAGATTAATTTGTACATTTTTCGGTAGAAAAATGTCCCGGCCGAAGGCCGATTCTTCCAACATTACAGGCTCACTATCGTTCGCCAGGGACAAAATCAACACCTAAATAGCACGAAAGGTCTAAATATTGACGAAGAAATGGGGCGAAAGGTCTTAAAATCGACTAACTAATGGGGCAAACATCTTAACATCTGAAAACTAATAATGGGGCTAAACATGAGGGAGAAAGTGGTCCAGAAAACCGGCCCATCCCCCCCCCCCTTTAAGGAAGTCTGGAAGTAAAATGATATAATAACATTTTGTGAATAAGTTGTCATTATCTACGGTACGAGTTTTCCCGCCGTTGCTGTGGGAGGATGAGGTACAGTAGGTTTAGTAATGGTAGAACGAATGTGTGTGTGTGTGTGTGTGTGATGAGAGAGAGAGAGAGAGAGAGAGAGAGAGAGAGAGAGAGAGAGAGAGAACTGCACGTGAGTCAGAATAAGAGGAGTAGGAAGGTTGGTGGTTTTGAGCTGGATTACGGTATACCACATCCGGTCACTGCCTCAATATTTATCTAGATCTACCTATCTGTATCTATCGATCTATCTATACATCTGTCTTTGTTATTTAACCCTTTCACACATTTATGACGCAGAGGTTGCCAGATTAGCAATAAGAAATAGAGTTCGCTCACGCTTATAATTACCTCTCCAAAATTAGTTTTCTGCCCACAGCTAACTCAAAGACAACTGCAGAGGTTGAAGTAACTAAACTAAAGGTTTCTATATACCCCTGATGGTAACAAAGGCTTTAAAGTATCCCCAATAGGCTCAACACACCTAACTCAAAGACAACTGCAGAGGTTGAAGTAACTAAACTAAAGGTTTCTATATACCCCTGATGGTAACAAAGGCTTTAAAGTATCCCCAATAGGCTCAACATCGCGTCATATGTCGGAGAGGGTTAAACTTTTCAATACGAAAGGTAATAATCAAAGTAAACAAAAATGCCACTTTATACCGTATAACTACAATCCCATTTTGGTTATTTACATGTTTCTTAGTGGACAAATACGATGTTAGGGTAGTGCTTGAATGACGGTCAGTAGAGATGCTACATTGGGTATGGGTCATTGAGTTACAATTTATAAAAGACAAAACACCCCCTCTGTGACCACCATTACAATTTATAAAAGATAAAACACCCCCTCTGTGACCACCATTACAATTTATAAAAGACAAAACACCCCCTCTGTGACCACCGTTACAATTTATAAAAGATAAAAACACCCCCTCTGTGGCCACCATTACAATTTATAAAAGATAAAAACACCCCCTCTGTGGCCACCATTACAATTTATAAAAGATAAAACACCCCCTCTGTGACCACCATTACAATTTATAAAAGATAAAAACCCCCCCTCTGTGGCCACCATTACAATTTATAAAAGATAAAAACACCCCCTCTGTGGCCACCATTACAATTTATAAAAGATAAAACACCCCCTCTGTGACCACCATTACAATTTATAAAAGACAAAAAAAAAACTCTGTGGCCACCATTACAATTTATAAAAGATAAAAACACCCCCTCTGTGGCCACCATAAAAACACCCCCTCTGTGGCCACCATTACAATTTATAAAAAATAAAAACACCCCCTCTGTGACCACCATTACAATTTATAAAAGACAAAACACCCCCTCTGTGACCACCAGCATCTCCTCCGCCAGCACCATAATAATTGAATGCCCTAAAATGTATGATGATCTTTTCTATTGTTTAGCATAATTTGCTTGTTTGTCCTTTTGCGAATATGATATTCCTCTAGTTTATAGTTAATCAGATAGATAGATAGATAGATAGATTGATAGATAGATAGATAGATAGATAGATAGATAGATAGATAGACAGACAGAGATTGACAGATAGATAGATAGATAGATAGATAGATAGATAGATAGATAAATAGATAGATAGTTGGATAAATAAACAGATACATCGATAGATACATAGAGAGGAAACAGTAAATATGACAACAAATATATTCTGCACTTCCATGTGGTTGGTAATGCAAGACTGACTGAGTGTGTGATTAGTGTGTACATTATGCACATGAGAGAGATCTAGTGTGTGTGTGTGTGTGGCGGGGGGGGGGGGGGGGGGGGGGTGTGCATGCTTTCGTGCGTGCGTGTGTCAGTACCGTTCCGTGACCAGGCCTGACTGATCCAATATTTAGGTTATGCTTTAATGATGTCTATTGGGCTCCCGATGTGTGTGTGTGTGTGTGCGTGTGTGTGTGTGTGTGTGTGTGTGTGTGTGTGTGTGTGTGTGTGTGTGTGTGTGTTTGAAGGGGGAGCATCAAAGCGTCAAAAACTGATCCTATCATTTCATCAAATCTGCAAAAAGCTATCAATACATCAAATTTTCCAGATGTCTTCATTTTGTCAAAAACCAGTTTTTCCCCAGATCATATCAATGTGTTAGGTTAGGTTAGGTTAGGTTAGGTTAGGTAAAACAAAATTTATGATATGATATCATCCAGTCAGTTTTAGCCATTTGTCAAATTGAAAAGGTCCAACTTTTTTGATGCTTTGAAAAGATTGGGTTTTTGATGTATTGATAGGGCTGACACCCTTGGAATAGTGTTGACGCTTTGCAGGCGTTCGATACTTCGATACTTCGATACTTCGATACTTCGATGTGTGAATACTATAGAGAAATGGGTATTTACTGAGTGAGCTGTGGAATCATTTGCGGGATCATAATAGGATATGGGTGGGTAGGCTTTTGTAATATTCCAACACTCTCCCAAGGGAGTACAAAGGGACTGGAGTTCCCGAAAAGGGGCTCCAGTCCTGACGTTATTCTTGACTTACAGTGTGCTGGCTTAATAATCCAGAAGGGTTGATAGACTCTGAAGTCCTATTTTAACTAACTAACTAGCTAACTACTAGCTCAGTCAGAGAGAGAGAGAGAGAGAGAGAGAGAGAGAGGGAGAGAGAGAGAGAGAGAGAGAGAGAGAGAGAGAGAGAGAGACCAGTACCACACTAACAAGAACCCACTACCACTGCCACAAGTATACCAGACAGATGCCTCCTCTTACCCTGATTACCACAGTCAGAAAGAGTGTGTGTGAGAGAGAGAGAGAGAGAGAGAGAGAGAGAGAGAGAGAGAGAGAGAGTGAGTTATAAGGTATTACATTGAATAGTTAGTATTTTTAAGAAGACTTTGTGGTCCATTCCAGGGATGAACTCTAGCAAAAGAAAGAGAGAGAGAGAGAGAGAGAGAGAGAGAGAGAGAGAGAGAGAG
>CM064546.1:48864260-48947979 GCA_032716605.1 Paralithodes platypus | reverse complement strand
ATCACAACCACACCACCATCTTTCCTTGTTCAAGCTCACCACCCAACACCACACCACAACAAACACCACTATCACACCTCCCACCCAAAACCAGCAAAGACCCCACCACACTCACCATCACCACCACACCACCATTGGCATTTCCTGTCACTACCACACCACACCACACCACACCACTATCACACCACACCACAACCCACCACACCACCATCATTCCTGTCACTACCACACCACACCACACCACACCACTATCACACCACACCCCAACCCACCACACCACCATCATTCCTGTCACTACCACACCACACCACTATCACACCACACCACAACCCACCACACCACCATCAAATCCTAGGAAATGTGGTGTAGGAAAAACAAGTACCGGTACCAGTAATGGGGTTGGGCTTGAAAGAGTAACGAGAGTGCAAAAATAGACCCAAAGTTGATTGAGAAAATAGAGGGGGGAGGACGAGGCTGGAGAGAGAGAGAGAGAGAGAGAGAGAGAGAGAGAGAGAGAGAGAGAGGGGGGGGGTGGGGGGCTGCCTGTTGGACGAGATCATAATTATGTAAGAATATGGAAAACACATTAATTATATGAGTAATATTTCGTTAGTGGAATATAATTACAGTTTAGGAGACTGTAATTGAATGTGTGAATTATAATTAGTGGATAATGGAAAAATATAAGAATTAAACTGAAAAACGAAGAGATAGAGAGAGAGAGAGAGAGAGAGAGAGAGAGAGAGAGAGAGAGATGTAAATTAGGTGTGGTAAGAGGAGACGAGGTGATCTGAAGGTGTTTGCCCACAAAATATTATAAATATTGGTGATGGTACAGGATAATAGTAGGTGGTTTTGGGAATTACATCTGTATTCTATTAGGTCTACTTCCGATGTAGCAATAAGGCTCTTTGTTTATGCGTTATCTTCGTATATAATTAGTTAAAAGAAAAGTTGCAAAATATTTCCATTGCTTCTATTGTCGGTGTAGGCTATGTCACATACATTAAAACGTACACACACGCACACACACACACACACACGCACGTTCACACACACACACGTTCACACACACACACGTTCACACACACACACACACACACACACACACACACACACACACACACACACACACACACACACACACACACACACACACACACACACCACCCAGATCCTGTTTTTCTAAAAATCTCTTGGGCAAACAGCTCACCGATTTTACATTTTAGTGGGAAAATGTGATATTCATGGAGATACCTTCCTGCAAACTGATGTCTTACTGATATTTTCAATATTGTGTATTGACAGTGACTATCATATTAATTTCTCCCCATGGTATGGCCTTATTGTATGCAAGAATGGATTTTTTTCCCACAGCAATTCAGTCATAATGTCGAAGGAAAACGGTAAAATGTGATTCCCATTGGACCAGTGGGAATCACATTTTTCACATTTTCCTTCATGTTTTTTGTCTATGTGAATGAGGGAGACAAAAGGAAGAACTGCCTGTAGCGAGTGCCTCCCCCATAGTTGAAAGAGTGACAGGGCCAAAATCAAGGGAAATGTAACATTGTCTTGTCATGCAGTGTAATTTTACTATATCGATATTAGCCCATGCAGTACCGGCGACGTCGTCTTTTATATTTTATTTCTATTTTCAGGTACATTTTTGCTGATTTTATGAAGCTTAGGAAGGATATATTTCACTTCAGTTCAGTTCAGTTTGTATTTCATATAGTATATACATAAATACAAAAGTTACAAAAGTCATGTACATCTCATTAAAAGACAAATTATAACAGTGTATTATATAGTAATGCATATCAATCTAGTAAATCATTATGTACTAGTAGAGTCAGAAGTATATGGTAGCTAAAACGATTATATGAGATAGTCTGTAGCCTTTCCATTGGCAGACGTCTTTCCTAAGCTGAAACAAATCATCTAATAGGGACCAGAATACAATGAAAATTACTTTACCGGTACTGAATGGGTTAGGTACCGATACAAACATTACTACATAAAGCCTATTATGTACAGTCGCGCTAATAAGTGATGTCTCGGCACCAATTGTGTTTTGATCATTATTGGTGTCGGCAATATTTACGCTCCTCGGTGCTGCTAGGAGAGTGGTGAACACAACCTTAGGTAACCTTATGTAGGTAACATGATTTCTTCTTTTTGAGTGAGTTAGACCAACATGTTCCTACACTTACCCACCCTATTCAACATCTGACAGACATTACTACAGCACAGAGCGAGCCAAACGTAATGACAGCTGAGACATGACTTATTAGTGTCCAAAGGTATCCAAAGGTAAGGTAAGTGCCACTGTACTTATATGATCTGGAATGTTGTATATTGCCCTTCACTTGTCCGATCTTATAAGTGCATCGATCAACCAAATTAACCCCTTCTGTACCCGCGACGTCTATTTTATTATATTCTAGCTATATTTCGCCGATGTTGCGCAGCTTAAGAAGGATGTGTAGTAGTTAAATGGGTTGATTAAGCTAGTTCGAAGCCTGTTAATTGTTGGAGGCCCCTTCTAAACTGAATATAATCGTTTATTAGTAGCCAGTATTTAAGTTAAAAGGACGGAACTGGTACTGAACGCACGGAAGGTCTTAATATTGACAAAAAAATTGGGTAAAAAGTTTTAAAATCGCGCGCGCGCGCACGACACACACACACACACACACACACACACACACACACACACACACACACACACACACACACACACACACACAACTCCTCCATTTTCTGCCTGATCCACCTTAACCTCTGAAATGTCACCTCGTTCAACGAAACCCTCCTCTCACATTCTGGAGAGAGAGAGTGTGTGTGTGTGTGTGTGTGTGTGAGTGACTGAATTTCCAAAATCATAATATAATATGAGAGACTGGCAGTGTTATTGACAGTTTGAGAGAGTAACTGTGTGTGTGTGCGTGCGTGCGTGCGTGTGTATGTATAGAGTTATGAGAGATAAATGTAATGTGAGAGATAATGAATGTTTTAAAATGTTGGACTGAGGCCGAGAGAGAGAGAGAGAGAGAGAGAGAGAGAGAGAGAGAGAGAGAGAGAGAGAGAGAGAGAGACCAATACTGTTATTCCCAATGGGGTACACACGTTGAGTAATGCATTTCTCCTCACACTACTGGTCTCTCTCTCTCTCTCTCTCTCTCTCTCTCTCTCTCTCTCTCTCTCTCTCTCTCTCTCTCTCTCTCTCAGTTCTCGTGGAACCTGCAACTGCGAGTTTAGGTCATTGAAGTATTTGTTTTACTATAGAAGTACAATGTGGTCTATATTCAAATGTTAATTAATTCTGTTTAATAGATTTCATTACACAAGTTGCGCACTGGAATATGCTACAATGGTTTTATTGGGTCTGTTGTATTATACGATCTTTTCTATACAATGAATACACTGTTCAATTGTTTTACAGCGCTGTATAATCCCCCCCCCCCCCCCCCCCCCCGAGAGTAAACCAAAGCACCTTTGATAAACTAACCCTTCTTTGTAACTCGTGGTAATAGCTCTGTTCTTTTCCTATATTCAATTAAGGGGCGGTCTCCACTTGAGGGATTTTTTTGTGGACCCCTTTCTCCCTCATGGTTAGCCCCATTGTTTTTGAGATTTTAAGACCTTCGCCCTAGTAGTTTGGATATTTTAAGACATTTTGCCCCATTTCTGTCAATTTTAAGACCTTTCGTGCCGTTAAGGTGTCGATTTTTTCATGGCGAGCGATAGCGAGCCTGTAATTTAAGAGCAACCGGCCTCCGGCCTGGACATTGTTCTACCAAAAAATGTACAAATTTATCTTGAAAGGGGGTCTAGGGGGTATAATTTTAAGCTTGATGAAAACGTAGGGAACAAACTAAATACCTCCCCTTAACACTCCATCTCCCATTCTTTGAACCTCCATTATTGTGCCCGTTTGGTTCCAACTTCCATTTCCTCTTTCCACCCCTTTCATTTGTTTATATTCCCTATTGTTCCCCCTCCATATTTCTCTTTCACACGTTATCATTCTGCTCGCTCTCTCTCTCTCTCTCACTCTCTCTCACTCTCTCTCTCTCTCTCTCTCACTCTCACTCTCTCTCTCTCTCACTCTCACTCTCACTCTCTCTCTCTCACTCTCACACACTCTCTCTCTCTCTCTCACTATCTCTCTCTCACTCTCACTTTCACTCACTCTCTCTCTCTCTCACACTCACTCACTCACTCTCTCTCTCTCTCTCTCTCTCTCTCTCTCTCTCTCTCTCTCTCTCTCTCTCTCTCTCTCTCTCTCTCTCTCTCTCTCTCTCTCTCTCTCTCTCTCAGTCACATACATGCATGATACATTTTGATTCAGGTTTAATTACCTATTAAGAATCGGAATAAGTGTGTGATATGCGTGTATAGTATATGATAACTGGAATAAGTGTGTGGTATGCGTGTATAGTATTTGATAACTGGAATAAGTGTGTGGTATGAGTGTATAGTATATGATAACTGGAATAAGTGTGTGGTATGAGTGTATAGTATATGATAACTGGAATAAGTGTGTGGTATGTGTGTATAGTATATGATAACTGGAATAAGTGTGTGGTATGTGTGTATAGTATATGATAACTGGAATAAGTGTGTGGTATGTGTGTATAGTTTATGATAACTGGAATAAGTGTGTGGTATGCGTGTATAGTATATGATAACTGGAATAAGTGTGTGGTATGCGTGTATAGTATATGATAACTGGAATAAGTGTGTGGTATGAGTGTATAGCATATGATAACTGGAATAAGTGTGTGGAATGCGTGTATAGTAAGTAGCCTATATGATAACTGGAATAATGCACTTAGTTCGCTAGGCTCTGACACAAAATAGAATATAGTCGGTACTTGTGTACCAATAGTGGGTGAGGTGTTCAGCGAGTTAAGGGGGGATGGGCCTGTATATTTGATTATTTATTTATCTTTTTATTATGTTTTTAGTTTCCTCCCTAGATCTCCATCAAACTTTAAAAACCCATCCCCAAGATCCCCTTCAAGACATGTTTGTACATTTTTCCAAAGGCCGATTACCTACCTGGAGTCTACCTGGAATTGTTTCGGCCATCCATCAGTGGCCTCGGCGAGAGTTGCTCCCCCCGAGTATGTTTGCTGCCAGTGCTTGATGCAGCAGGCTATTCGAGGAGGCAGCTCTCACTCCCGCGAAGTATGGCTGATCAGGCACCGACTTGAGATGGTTGTCCAAGGCTTTCTTGAATACTTCCGTTGGCACGTCCCTCAGGTTTCTCACGTTCTCTGGCATTTTGTTGAAGAGGCTCGGTCCTATATTACAGGCTCGTTATCGCTCGCCAGGAATAAAATTGACACCTAATGTGTACGAAAGGTCTTAACCCATACTGTACCAGAGGGTCTTACCATAAATGTACCTGCCAGTACCAGGTAATGTGGCAAAAATGGCTTCAGAGTCGACAGTGAATACCCTTCCGCCTCAAAAGTTGGAGGAATACTGAGCCAGCCAGCCTGAGGGAGATTGGATAGAAGCTGAGCAGTGTTGCCAACGTTTAACAGCAATGCATACAAGTCATGGTGCCAGGTATCGCTCGATACGGGCAGTTACAGGGACCGCATATTACTGACGGCGATCTTCCGTCGCTGGTACAGGCGAGTGACTTTTTTACTGACGGCGATTCGCTGTCGCTGGTACAGTATGGGTTAATATCAACTAACAAATAGAGGGAAAGGTCTTAAAATCGTCAAACTAATGGGGCAAACGTCTTAAAATATCAAAACTAATGGGGGCTAAGCATGAGGAAAAAAGGAGGCCAGAAAAACGACCCATCTTCCCTTAAAGCGTTAAAAAGCAGGTGAGCTAAGAGGAGGTACCGTAATGTGGAGTGAAGTGAAGTGGAGTGGAGTGAAGGACTATAATGGTGATGGGTGGAAGATGGATGAGGGACCATCAGTGTTATGGGTCTGATGGGCTGTATTGGCACCTGTTTGATGGATTGCCTGTTGGATGGTGTGATGGATGATGGTCAGGGTGGTTTGGTTAGTGAATACGGTACCTTGCTGGGGGAGGAAAACGGGGTGATAGATACGTTTTTGTAGGTACCTTAGGTGAACACTTTGGATGGTGAATTGGTATGTGCTGGTGTAGGTACCGTAATTGGTATGTGCTGGTGTAGGTAATCTTACGGCTGGATATGGAAGAGAGGAAGGATAGGAGAATTAGTGGAATGGAAATGGAATACGAAAAAAGTATAGAAGAGCATAAATGCGGAAAATAGAGGAAATTAAGCTAATGTTGAATAGAAATACAGAAACATGAATGACTGAGAAAGTATATGGACCTTACCTTACCTTGTGATACCTTGTGATGTGTTCGCCACTCTTCTAGCGGCACCGAGGAGCGCGCCGCCCCTCGTTATGGGTGGTGATTTGGTGCAGCAGACTGTTTGAAGCAACAGCTCGCTCCCTTGCGAAGATGGGCTCGTCTGGCACTTTTTGCAGTTCGACATCGAGGGCTCTCTTGAAGTTGTCTAAAGAGACGCCCCTCATGTCTCTTACTCGCCCTGGGAGTTTGTTGATGAGACGTGGGCCTCTGTGTGATAACCAGCCCTCTCGCAGAGAGCCCATAGCACCCCTGTTATTCATCCGGGGGATTTCGCATTCCCAGCCTCTCCTATCACTGAATTTCATGACTATCGGAGTATGTAGGTTTGGTACTAAACCCTCTGCGATTTTCCACGTGTATATTATTAGGTAACGTTCTCTTCTACGTTCCAACGAGTACAGTTTCAGTGCTCTTAAAAGCTCCCAATATTGTAGCTGTTTTACCGAACTTATATGCGAAGTTAAATTTCTTTGTACACTCTCTAAGTCATTTATTTCACATGCTTTGTATGTGTCATACAGTCCAGACATTTAAATATCGCCTTGATAAATATCTTGCCTTGAATCCTCGACTGATTGCGTTTGTGCCCGAGCAGTTTGACCTTATCACTATCGTTCTTAGTTATATAATTTGGTTTTCTGGACCACAGTCTTTTTTGGAGCTGAAGCTTTTATGTTGATTTCTGTGGCGTTTTTTCACAAGTAGCCTAGTAAGGACCATTCGATCTGTTGTTGCTTGTCTTCCTTTATATTCCTTTGTATGCTCTCTTGTTGTAATCCGGACTTAAAACTGTCTTGTCCCCATTTAATTGTTGAGTGTGTATAAGTTATTTGTAGTGAGTTATATTGCCAATAGTGAATAGTTGCTGTTAAGGGAGATAGGTCGTTGTTTTGGTTTCCATTTGTGTGTCCCCTTTCTCCCTCGTGTTAAGCTCCATTTGTTGGTCCCCTTTCTCCCTCGTGTTAAGCTCCATTTGTTGGTCCCCTTTCTCCCTCGTGTTAAGCTCCACTAGTTTTGAGATTATAAGACGTTCGGCCCATTAGTTTGGCGATTTTAACACCTTTCGCCTCATTTCGTTGTAAATTGTATGACCTTTCGTGCCATTTAGGTTTCGCTTTTTTCCTGGCGAGCGAAAGCGAGCCTGAAATTTTAAGAAGAACCGGCCTTCGGCCGGAAATTTTTTGTACCGAAAAAATTACACATTTAAGGGGGTGTTTTTCTAAGCTTTATCCCCAGAGCTACTACTCTTTGGAATTCACTTCCCTTGAATTGCTTTCCACAAACTTAACAATCTACAAATGTTTAAATCCAGTTGTTACAAACATTTTATGAATGGAGGATGCCTTTAGGCTCCGTTCATTGTCTCTTAAAAAAAAAAAAAAAAAAAAAAAAAAAAAGCTTGATGGAGGTCTAGCGAGGAAACTAAGAAATCAAGGAATACATAAATTAATAGACCCCCCCCAAAACCGGCCCATCTCCCCATAATATGGAAGCTAAAAACAATAATAATATAGAATGTAAATTGGATGGTTGAATCACATGCTGTATATCTGGTATGAGAGTGGATCAAGACTTACTCTGCTCCACCTGATTCATAAACAGGTTGGATCAATGATCATAAACACAGTGAGTCAGTTGGTTGTCGCACTCAGCTAAATGGTGTACAGTTGGTCACATACATTCTGTTCCTCATCATGATTTTATATATGCAAGTCAAATTAGTACCGTATGACTGAATTGCTAGTGTACTTTCTTTAAATAGTCATTGACTAGCAGATGAGTTAAGGGGAGATTTTTAGTGTGTTTCCTAGACTTCCATCAAGCTTGAAATTACACCCCCTTGATCCCCTTTCAAAATAAATTTGTACATTTTTCGGTAGAAAAATATCCCGGCCAAAGGCCGGTTCCTCTTAAATTACAGGCTCGCTATCGCTCGCCAGGAAAAAAATCGACACCTAAATGGCACAAAAGGTCTTAAAAGTGACATAAATGGGGTGAAAGTTCTTAAAATCGCCAAACTAATGAGGCGAACGTCTTAAAATCTTAAAAGCAATGGGGCTAAACATGAGGGAGAAAGGGGTCAAGAAAAAAATCCCTCAAGTGGAAATCTCCCCTTAACCCCTGTATAAGGAACTACACTATTCAATCATGCGTCATATATTGCCATGTATACTAAGATCACGGAGAGGACCGGAACTTATGTGGGCAACTGTACATTATATCTATATACATGTCCTTAAGGGCAGATCTCCACTTGAGGGATTATTTTCTTGACCCCTTTCTCCCTCATGTTTAGCCCCATTGCTTTTGATATTATAAAACGTTTGCCCCATTAGTTTAGCGATTTTAAGAACTTTCACCCCATATTAAGACCTTTCGTGCCATTCAGGTGTCGATTTTATCCTGGCGAGCGATAGCGAGCCTTTAATTTAAGAAGAACCGGCCTTCGGCCGGGACATTTTTCTACCGAAAAATGTACAAATTTATCTTGAAAGGGACTCAAGGGGGTGTCATTTTAAGCTTGATGGAGGTCTAGGGAACAAACTAAATACCTCCCCTTAAATGTTGTTCTCACTACATAATGCCACCTAAAGTTGTTATCGGTAGTTAGAAATATATTGTAAAAGCACATGAAGTAAAGTTCACAAGAAGTGTTCAGGGCAGTGCACACCCTCTTTTTGTTCACTGCATAATTATCGTACAGTCGGCCTTATATGTCATGTCTCGGCACCAAGTATGTTTTGATCAATAATTGGTGTCAGCAATATCTAAAACTTGATTTATTCGTTTCGAGTGAGATATACAAACATGTTCCTACACTTATCCACCCTATTCAACATCTGACGGACATTAATACAGCACAAAAGGAGCCAAACGTAATGACAGCCGAGAAATAACTTATTTGCGCTACTGTAGGCTACATCACACTAACTTCATCCTACACTATTTATCTTTCTTCCTATCTACCACTTTTGTTGTAGTCTCTCTCTCTCTCTCTCTATCTATCTATCTATCTATCTATCTATCTCTCTCTCTCTCTCTATATATATATAAATATACTGTGTATATATATATATATATATATATATATATATATATATATATATCTCATCTTTCTCACTTTATTTTCTTCTTCTTCTTCCTCCTCCTCCTCCTCCTCCTCCTCCTCCTCCTCCTCTCTTCCTCCTCCACCACCACCACCACCACCACCACCACCACCACCACCGTACCATATACAGGAACCCGTCTGGATCGTAATTTACGGGAATATTTTCGATATGTAAACAAGACTTAGTTTGTGTCCCTTACATAAATGAATATAAATGAACCCGCGACAGAATACCTGCCAGGGTAGAAGATATTGCGAGTCAACGCCTATATTGAATGTGGCGGGGATAGGTCACTTCTTGTCTTATGAGAGAGAGAGAGAGAGAGAGAGAGCGAGAGCGAGAGCCAGAGCCAGAGCCAGAGAGCGAGCGAGCTAGAGACCTGCCAGCGTAGAAGATATTGCGAGTCAACGCCTATAGTGAATGTGGCGTGGATTGGTCACCTCTTGTCTTATGGCGAGACTTGATTTCTATCTAGCAATCTATCTATATGCTCAGGCCCAATCCCCATTTTGGGGGTAGCCGACTCAAGACAGAGCAAGAACAGGGATAACACAAAAACAACATAAAACAACAAATACACACAGATAAAAAGCACAAACTCACACACATCTAGGTCACCCAGGAGAAGACCCAGAGACCAGGGCCACCAAGGTCGCTCCAGCATTCCCCCGGCCCCCGACCACCCGGAGAGGTTCCGATCTCGGCAGGCAGACATGCAGCGGAGCCAAAGCCACAAGCCCTCCCACCACACTTCCAGGCGCACCCTTCATATTAATAGACTTGATTTAATAACCTTTATTTGCCGCTTTTTTCAAATTAAGAAAAGAGAATACTCCCACACATATCCTCTTCCCCCTACGCCTACACAATCACTCATTTTCACACTGACTCACACTTTTCACAGGAACACACTTTCTCCCCTGTGTAATGTCCTGAACCCCTCTCTCCCTCACACACACACACACACACACACACACACACACACACACACACACACACACACACACACACACACACACACACACACACACACCTACACACACACACACACACACACATAATTAACCTGTACCATCCCATCTTCACCATGCACAGGTATAATTAGTGAGGTCAGAGCCACACTGATAATTACTGGGTGTTGCTCCACAAACCCAAAGTATCCGTCCACTACTACACCCACCACCACCACCCGCCCCACCATTACCCACCACACCCACCACCACCATTACCCACCACACCCATTACCCACTACACCCACCACCACCATTACCCACCACATCCACCACCACCATTACCCACTACACCCACCACCACCATTACCCACCACACCCACCACCACCATTACCCACCACATCCACCACCATTACCCACTACACCCACCACCACCATTACCCACCACACCCACCACCACCATTACCCACCACCACCATTACCCACCACACCCACCACCACCATTACCCACCACATCCACCACCACCATTACCCACTACACCCACCACCACCATTACCCACTACACCCACCACCACCCGCCCCACCATTACCCACCACACCCACCACCACCATTACCCACCACACCCACCACCACCATTACCCACCACACCCATTACCCACTACACCCACCACCACCATTACCCACCACATCCACCACCACCATTACCCACCACACCCACCACCCAGGGGGTGTAATGTTAAGCTTGATGTAAGTCTAGCGAACTAACTAAAAACCTGCCCTTAACCTACGGCTCGGGCTGGGGATCGAACCCTGGCCTCCCACGCACGAAACATGAAAGATGAGTGAGGTACCGGTAAGCCACACTGGCTCTTTATATTATTATAACCAATCCAAAACTATCACATATATATATACATTCCTAAGTACATCTGATATCCTTCCTAACCATTAGCCGAACATAACTTTGCCCCTCAACTTTCTCTTCATAATTGCTGAGGGGCACAGGGCCCTGGGTGGGGCTTTGGTTTCCCGGGCGTTTCCGCACCCTCCTCAGCTCCCCGCCATGGAGTGGCTTCGGTCACCCAGGCTTTATTGTGGTCGGCAGGGAGGGTTCTGAGGGGCGCTCGGTTATGGCCTTGGTCTTGCTCGGGGCCTTGGGGCTGTTCGGCCAGGCAGCCTGGGGAACAGCAACAACAACAACAACAACAACAACAACAACAAACTTTGGCTAAGCGGCTAAAGTCTGTTATTTTTTTCATTTTTTTGTTTTCAACTGAGGGTATTTTGACATGTCCTCGTCATGATTCCTCGGCTATTACGAGTGTGTACCGAAATATGTTGTTAATAATAAATTTTTGGTATTCATACGATACAGAGACATATAGTAGTTTCATAGATTTCCATTATGGCTCGAGATACCAGTTGCTAAGGTGTTCAATTTACCATCAGCTGGACAGAAATATACTATACAGTAGTGTACAGTCGGCCTAATAAGTCATGTCTCCGCACCAAGTATATTTCCATCAATAATTGGTATCAGCAATGTCTAAAATTTGATTTATTCGTTTCGAGTGAGATATACAAGCATGTTCCCTCACTTACCCACCCTATTCAACATCTGACAGACATTAATACAGCACAGAGCGAGCCGAGGGTAATGACAGCTGAGACATGACTTATTAGCGGCACTGTATGTATACATGGTTTTATTTCAGCTGACGGTAAATTAAGTTCCTTAGCTACTGATGTATCGATAACTAACGAAATAATATGAAACTACCATGTCTCTACTTCATATTAGTGCCAAGTTTTCATCATTAACAACCAATTTCGCTACAATACCTGCCTAATACCGGAGTAATCAAGCTGAAGACGTAGCAATTTACCGCCAGCTAAAAATATACCAACTGTTGGGCAGATTTAGGGGTAAATGTTCTGTATCCCACACAGCCATTCTACTCGCACAGATAACAATAATATTCTTTAACTCCTTCAGTACCGGTGACGTCCTTTTAACTTTATTGTGGCTACTATAAGACGATTTCATTGTTACAAAAGGGCTTCCAGCAATTAACAGGCTACGAACTATCTCACTTACCCCTTTTTAGGGAAAGTGTAAAGGTGGTGGAGGAGGAGGAGGAGGTGGTGGTGGTGGTGGTGTAAAGGTGGTGGTGGAGGAGGAGGAGGAGGTGATGATGTTGGTGGTGGATGGAGAGTGATGGTGGTGGTGTTGAGTTGTACACGGCAAGGATCAATACGACTGCAGTATTGGGTATTAAATCCAGGCCCACCCTCACACCACTACACCACTACCACCTCCACCACCATCACCCCTACACCACCACCACTACCACACCACCACCCTCTCCACACCACCACCCTCTCCACACCGCCACACCACCACCACACCACTACAACTACCACCACCACCTCCACCTCCACCACACCACCTCCACCACACCATTACCACCATCACCATCACTATATCTCCACCACCGACATCACTACACCTCCACCGTCATATCACAGGTACAGTCGGCCAAATAAGTGAAGACTCGGCACCAAGTATATTTCGATTAATAATTGGTATTAGCAATATCTAAAAGACATTGATACAACACAAAGCGAGCCAAACGTAATGTCTGCTGAGACATGACCCTCTTAAGGGGAGGAAGACCGTTTTTCTGGACCCCCTTCTCCCTAATGTTTAGCCCCACTAGTTTTGAGATTATAAGACGTTCGGCCCATTAGTTTGGCGATCTTAACACCTTTCGCCCCATTTCGTTGTCAATTTTAAGACCTTTCGTGCCATTTAGGTGTCGATTATTTCCTGGTAAGCGATAGCGAGCCTGCAATATTAAGAGGAACCGGCCTTTGGCCGAGATATTTTTCTACCGAAAAATGTACAAAATTTATCTTGAAAGGGGGTCTAGGGGGTGTTTTTCTAAGCTTGATGGAGGTCTAGGGAGGAAACTAAAAAAAATATATGAATAAATGAATTAATAGACCAAACCAACATCCAGTCTCCCCTTAATGTAACTGCTACCGTATCAATGATAACACCAGTCTGAAACACACAGCATCAGTTAACATATCAGTAGTCATCAGGCCACTCAACTACCATTATTATAAACAAGTGTATTTGTTTCCAGCTGATGGTAAATTACAATATCTTTATCTTAATTACTTAGTTATTAACCGTCTTGGTGGTGTAATGGTTAAGGTGTCTAACAATCTGTGTGATAACCCGGGTTCGAATCCTGGTGGATCACATTTATTATGCTTTCATTAATTTCATTGGAGGTGTTTGGTGTTGTGGTGAAATTAATCAAAAATAGATTACGAAGATTTTGTAGCGAAATATGTTGCTGATTATGAAAACTTGGCAATCAAATTATGCAAAGACATAGTAGTTTCGTATTATTTCATTAGGTATCAAGAATCTTGTGTTAATCCCTGACCATTTTGGTGGGGGCAGTACTCAAGGTATTAGTGAGTTGGGCCTATAATTGGGCCTTGTAATTGGGGTTGGGTGTGACAGGGATCTGCCTTGTATGGGCCGATCGGCTTTTTGCAGACTCCCATTTTCTTATGTTCTTATGTTCTTAAGAAATCAGGTGCTAAAGGATTCAATTTGCCATCAGCTGGAAATAAACCGACTCACTTTGCACAGTATGAGCAGATAAAACCGACTCACTTTGCACAGTATGAGCAGAATAAACTGACTCACTTTGCACAGTATGAGCAGAATAAACTGACTCACTTTGCACAGCATGAGCAGATGAAACCGACTCACTTTGCACAGTATGAACAGAATAAACCGACTCACTTTGCACAGTATGAACAGAATAAACCGACTCACTTTGCACAGTATGAACAGAATAAACCGACTCACTTTACACAGTATGAACAGAATAAACCGACTCACTTTGCACAGTATGAACAGAATAAACTGACTCACTTTGCACAGTATGAGCAGAATAAACTGACTCACTTTGCACAGTATGAGCAGAATAAACCGACTCACTTTGCACAGTATGAGCAGAATAAACCGACTCACTTTGCACAGTATGAGCAGAATAATATTTATTTATAAAGACCTCCGTCTACGTATTGTGAAAAACCTGTTATCCTCTGGCAAATGTTGGGGGTGAGTGGGTAAAGAGAGACCAAGTAAATTAATGGTGGGGGTGAGTGGGTAAAGAGAGACCAAGTAAATTAATGGTGGGGGTGAGTGGGTAAAGAGAGACCAAGTAAATTAATGGTGGGGGTGAGTGGGTAAAGTGAGATCAAGTAAATTAATGGTGGGGGTGAGTGGGTAAAGTGATATCAATAAATTAATGGTGGGGGTGAGTGGGTAAAGAGAGACCAAGTAAATTAATGGTGGGGGTGAGTGGGTAAAGAGAGACCAAGTAAATTAATGGTGGGGGTGAGTGGGTAAAGAGAGATCAAGTAAATTAATGGTGGGGGTGAGTGGGTAAAGAGAGATCAAGTAAATTAATGGTGGGGGTGAGTGGGTAAAGAGAGACCAAGTAAATTAATGGTGGGGGTGAGTGGGTAAAGTGAGATCAAGTAAATTAATGGTGGGGGTGAGTGGGTAAAGTGATATCAAGTAAATTAATGGTGGGGGTGAGTGGGTAAAGAGAGACCAAGTAAATTAATGGTGGGGGTGAGTGGGTAAAGAGAGACCAAGTAAATTAATGGTGGGGGTGAGTGGGTAAAGAGAGACCAAGTAAATTAATGGTGGGGGTGAGTGGGTAAAGAGAGACCAAGTAAATTAATGGTGGGGGTGAGTGGGTAAAGTGATATCAAGTAAATTAATGGTGGGGGTGAGTTGGTAAAGAGAGACCAAGTAAATTAATGGTGGGGGTGAGTGGGTAAAGAGAGAGACCAAGTAAATTAATGGTGGGGGTGAGTGGGTAAAGAGAGACCAAGTAAATTAATGGTGGGGGTGAGTGGGTAAAGAGAGACCAAGTAAATTAATGGTGGGGGTGAGTGGGTAAAGTGAGATCAAGTAAATTAATCACCACATCCCACCGAAATTATATACAGATCATAACTAACTATTTAGGTACCTACAACTACAGCTTAAGCGGGGATAGGCCGGTTTTCTGGACCACTATCTCCCTTATGTTTAGCCCCATTAGTGTTCAGATATTAAGACGTTTGCCCCATTAGTTAATCGATTTTAAGACTCCATTTCGTTGACAATATTTAGACCTTTCGTGCTATATAGGTGTCGAATTTTTCCCTGGCGAACGATAGTGAGCCTGTAATGTTGTAAGAACCGGGCTTTGGCCGGGAAATTTTTCTACCGAAAAATGTACAAATTAATCTAGAAGGGGGATCTAATGGATATTATTTTGTTTTATAAATTTTATGGAGGTCTAGGGACGAAACTAGACAAATAATGAATACAATGCAAAAATCGCCCAAAAAGTGAAGTAAAGTCAACTTTGGATTATAAGTTGGTGCACTACAGTTGAAGGTAACTGTACCACAACACAACCAGTAACCACAGTTGGTCACCACATGACTCCCAGATAATGTCATGGTTATCTTGTTGTCCTGACACCCGACTACCTCACCCTTGACCCTTGACCCTTGACCCCTGACCCCTGACCCCTGACCCCTGACCCCTGACCCTTGACCCTTAAGGGGGATCACCTGCTTCTCTTTCTCTCTTTCTCTCCTTTTCTCTCTTTCTCTGGCTTGTATCCATTCGGCCCCATTCAGCCAACTGTTTTAAGACGTTTATCCCCATCCAGGTGTCAATTTCTTCCTGGCGAGCGATAGCGAGCCAGCATTATATGGAGAAATCCGGCTTCGCCGGAGACATTTTTCTATCGAAAAATTACAAATTTAGCTTGCTGTTAATTCAAAAATATATATGTGCTGGCTCGCTACTGCTCGCCAGGAAAATATTGACACCTGGATGGGGGTAAACATCTTAAAACAGTAGGCTGCATGGGGCCGAATGGATACAAGCCAAAGAGAGACGGAGAGAAAGAGACAACAAAGTTAGGTGGGCTCCCTTAACCACTGAAACTCACGCCTCGCCTCCACTGTCACGCCTCAACTTCTCATTCTTCACCTCCCTGTCACACGATCATTTCCTTACATTCCCTTTTCGCTTCATTTCATTCTTTAAGGGGAGGTTTTTAGTTGATTCCCTAGACTTCCATCAAGCTTAAAATTACTCCCCCTTGACCCCCTTTCAAGATAAATTTGTACATTTTTCGGTAGAAAAATTTCCCGGCCAAAGGCCGGTTCCCCTTAAATTACAGGCTCGCTTAAATTACGTCAATATGATGACGTCATTTTAGTTAACCATTTCAATATGATGACGTCATTTTAGTTAACCATTTCAATATGATGACGTCATTTTAGTTAACCATTTCAATATGATGACATCATTTTAGTTTTAACCATTTCAATATGATGACGTCATTTTAGTTAACCATTTCAATATGATGACGTCATTTTAGTTTAAACCTGGCTAATATTTGGCAAGTTTACTCTGATATACTTGCACGAATCTTGAGAGAGAGAGAGAGAGAGAGAGAGAGAGAGGGGGGGGGGGGAGCGAGAGATGGGAGGGGTGTCTATACGTAATTTGTATAAAGGGAATGTTTTATGGACAATATTTTCGACGAATGTTATTGCAATTACAAATCAGAGTAAAAATATATTATGTTATACTTGGAGCCAATGGGATTATATTCAGCTCCATGACGATAGCACTTTTGAATCTGTCAGTGCATGATCTTGATTCGACATATTAAATATATAATAAAACACACACACACACACACACACACACACACACACACACACACACACACACACACACACACACACACACACACACACACACACACACACACACACACACACACCTCCCTCCCTCCCTCTCTCCCTTCAATGAACATCAAACTTATAGCAGAGGAAAAGTACGAAGGTAAAAATGTGCACGTGTGAATACAGTCCCAAGATTTGTAATTAATGGTTGTGAATGAAGTTGGTCTGCTGAATGGAAGCCTCGAGGGGGAGGGAGTTGCTTTTCCTGGACCCCCTTCTCCCTCATTTTAAGCCTATTAGTTTTTGAGATTAATTTTAAGACGTCCGTTCCATTAGTTTGGCGATTTTGAGATCTTTCGCCCCCTTTATTTGTCAATATTAAGACCTTTCGCGCTATTTTAGGTGTCTATTTGTTTCCTAGGCGAGCGATAGCGAGCCTGTGGTTTTAGAAGGAATCGGCCTTCGGCCGGGACATTTTGTTACCGAAAAATGTACAAATTTATCTTGAAAGGGGGTCGAGGGGGTGTATTTTAAGCTTGATGGAGGTCTAGCGAGGATACTCAATAGGCCTAATATAATGATAAATAAATACATAGACCAAAAACAAGCACACTCCCCCCCCCCCCCCCCGAGAAACACATCAAAGTTGGAATGAAGGCTGCAGAAAGACCCGAGTTATATTTTCCACTATTTTTTCGTCGGTGTCTTTTAGGCCTTTTCGTTAACTCGGGGCTGATGATGAGTTTCAAGAATAAAAATAAGAGGCATAGAAGTATTTTTTTGTGTTTGGTTAATGTATAGCTCTTTAGGTGTATGGGATGTCCTCTTTTGTGTCTTGGAGGAACTATTTGGGAGTAATTTTCTACTTTGGTAAATGCAGGTCTTCAAACTGTAGATGTAGTTTTAATTAAGGGTGGTCACCGGCTTTTTTATCTTTTTCTCCTTTTCTCTCTTTCCCTGGCTTGTATCCATTCGGCCCCATTCAGCGAACTGTTTTAAGACGTTTATCCCCATCCAGGTGTCGATTTCTACCTGGCGAGCGAAAGCGAACCAGCATTGTATGGAGAAATCCGGCTTCGCCGGAGATATTTTTCTCTCGAAAAATGTACAAATTTAGCTTGCTGTCAAAACAAAATTATATATATGCTGGCTCGCTAGAGCTCGCCAGGAAAATATTGACACCTGGACGGGGGTAAACGTCTTAAAACAATAGGCTGAATGGGGCCGAATGAATACAAGCAAAAGAGAGAGGGAGAGAAAGAGAAAGCATGCGAGGTGGGCCGGGCCCCCTTAATGGCGAAAGGTGAAGGGTGTGTAATTGGGCAACCCCCATAAAAGGTGAAGGATGTGTAATTGGGCAACCCCCATAAAAGGTGAAGGATGTGTAATTGGGCAACCCCCATAAAAGTAATCAGATGTGGAATGGCGTGCATTGGAGATGTGGAATGGCGTGCATTGGAGATGTGGAATGGCGTGCATTGGAGAAAATATGGACAAAAGTGGGGCTAATTAAGATAATTGTTGAGAGAGAGAGAAAGAGATTGAGATTTACATATATACACTGGCTAAACCGATCTTACGACCCTTGCGAGGTGGCCAGGACTTCATCCTAGAAGAGATAGCAACCCTAAAAGTAAAGTGTAGTGGTGGATGAGTGTGGCTGTATTGGTGGGTGAGTGTGGGTGTATTGGTGGGTGAGTGTGGGTGTATTGCTGGGTGAGTGGGTGTATTGGTGGATGAGTGTGGGTGTAGTGGTGGATGAGTGGTGTATTGATGGGTGAGTGTGGGTGTATTGGTGGGTGAGTGTGGATGTATTGGTGGGTGAGTGTGGGTGTATTGATGGGTGAGTGTGGGTGTATTGGTGGGTGAGTGTGGGTGTATGTATTGGTGGGTGAGTGTGGGTGTATTGATGGGTGAGTGTGGGTGTATTGGTGGGTGAGTGTGGGTGTATTGGTGGGTGAGTGTGGGTGTATTGGGGGGTGAGTGTGGGTGTATTGGTGGGTGAGTGTGGGTGTATTGATGGGTGAGTGGGTGTATTGGTGGGTGAGTTTGGGTGTATTGATGGGTGAGTGTGGGTGCATTGGTGGGTGAGTGTGGGTGTATTGATGGGTGAGTGTGGGTGTATTGCTGGGTGAGTGTGGGTGTATTGATGGGTGAGTGTGGGTGTATTGATGGGTGAGTGTGGGTGTATTACTGGGTGAGTGTGGGTGTATGTATTGATGGGTGTATTGCTGGGTGAGTGTGGGTGTACAGTATGTATTGATGGGTGGTGGTGGTGGGTGAGTGTGGGTGTATGTATTGATGGGTGTATTGGTGGGTGAGTGTGGGTGTATTGATGGGTGAGTGTGGGTGTATGTATTGATGGGTGTATTGGTGGGTGAGTGTGGGTGTACAGTATGTATTGATGGGTGGTGATGGTGGGTGAGTGTGGGTGTATTGATGGGTGAGTGTGGGTGTATTGGTGGGTGAGTGTGGGTGTATTGGTGGATGAGTGGGTGTATTGGTCTGTGAGTTTGGGTGTATTGGTGGGTGAGTGTGGGTGTATATATTGATGGGTGAGTGTGGGTGTATGTATTGGTGGGTGAGTGTGGGTGTATGTATTGATGGGTGTATTGGTGGGTGAGTGTGGGTGTATTGGTGGGTGAGTGTGGGTGTATTGGTGGGTGAGTTTGGGTGTATTGGTGGGTGAGTGTGGGTGTATGTATTGATGGGTGAGTGTGGGTGTATGTATGGTGGGTGAGTGTGGGTGTATTGGTGGGTGAGTGTGGGTGTATTGGTGGGTGAGTGTGGGTGTATTGCTGGGTGAGTGTGGGTGTATTGCTGGGTGAGTGTGGGTGTACAGTATGTATTGATGGGTGGTGGTGGTGGGTGAGTGTGGGTGGTGGTGGTGGTGGTGGTGGTGGTGGTGGTATGGGTAACTGAACTTCACCCACCGTGTCATATGGTCCTGCCCTGGTTTGTGTTGGGTGTATTGATGGGTGGTGGTGGTGGTGATGGTGGGTGAGTGTGGGTGGTGGTGGTGGTGGTGGTGGTATGGGTAACTGAGCTTCACTAACCGTGTCATATGGTCCTGCCCTGGTTATAGCCTACCCCTTGTGTTGTATGTATTGATGGGTGGTGGTGGTGGTGGGTGAGTGTGGGTGGTGGTGGTGGTGGTATGGGTAACTGAGCTTCACCCACCGTGTCATATGGTCCTGCCCTGGTTATAACCTACCCCTTGTGTTGTATGTATTGATTGGTGGTGATGGTGGGTGAGTGTGGGTGGTGGTGGTGGTGGTGGTGGTGGTATGGGTAACTGAGCTTCACCCACCGTGTCATATGGTCCTGCCCTGGTTATAGCCTACCCCTTGTGTTTGTATGTATTGATGGGTGGTGGTGGTGGGTGAGTGGTGGTGGTGGTGGTGGTGGTGGTGGTGGTGGTGGTGGTATGGGTAACTGAGCTTCACCCACCGTGTCATATGGTCCTGCCCTGGTTATAGCCTACCCCTTGTGTTGTATGTATTGATGGGTGGTGGTGGTGGGTGAGTGTGGGTGGTGGTGGTGGTGGTGGTGGTATGGGTAACTGAGCTTCACCCACCGTGTCATATGGTCCTGCCCTGGTTATAACCTACCCCTTGTGTTGTATGTATTGATGGGTGGTGATGGTGGGTGAGTGTGGGTGGTGGTGGTGGGTGGTGGTGGTGGTGGTGGTATGGGTAACTGAGCTTCACCCACCGTGTCATATGGTCCTGCCCTGGTTATAGCCTACCCCTTGTGTTGTATGTATTGATGGGTGGTGGTGGTGGTGTGTGGGTGGTGTGTGGGTGGTGGTGGTGGTGGTATGGGTAACTGAGCTTCACCCACCGTGTCATATGGTCCTGCCCTGGTTATAGGCTACCCCTTGTGTTGTATGTATTGATGGGTGGTGGTGGTGGGTGAGTGTGGGTGGTGGTGGTGGTGGTGGTGGTGGTGGTGGTGGTATGGGTAACTGAGCTTCACCCACCGTGTCATATGGTCCTGCCCTGGTTATAGCCTACCCCTTGTGTTGTATGTATTGATGGGTGGTGGGTGAGTGTGGGTGGTGGTGGTGGTGGTGGTGGTGGTATGGGTAACTGAGCTTCACCCACCGTGTCATATGGTCCTGCCCTGGTTATAGCCTACCCCTTGTGTTGTATGTATTGATGGGTGGTGGTGGTGGGTGAGTGTGGGTGGTGGTGGTGGTGGTGGTGGTGGTGGTATGGGTAACTGAGCTTCACCCACCGTGTCATATGGTCCTGCCCTGGTTATAACCTACCCCTTGTGTTGTATGTATTGATGGGTGGTGGTGGTGGGTGAGTGTGGGTGGTGGTGGTGGTGGTGGTGGTGGTGGTATGGGTAACTGAGCTTCACCCACCGTGTCATATGGTCCTGCCCTGGTTATAACCTACCCCTTGTGTTGTATGTATTGATGGGTGGTGGTGGTGGTGGGTGAGTGTGGGTGGTGGTGGTGGTGGTGGTGGTGGTATGGGTAACTGAGCTTCACCCACCGTGTCATATGGTCCTGCTCTGGTTATAACCTACCCCTTGTGTTGTATGTATTGATGGGTGGTGGTGGTGGGTGAGTGTGGGTGGTGGTGGTGGTGGTGGTGGTGGTGGTATGGGTAACTGAGCTTCACCCACCGTGTCATATGGTCCTGCCCTGGTTATAACCTACCCCTTGTGTTCTATAATAGGCAACAGATTGGGTTAAGGGGAGATGGCCGTATTTATTTCCTCATTTATGTATTTTTGTTAATACATTTTTAGTGTCCTCCCTAGATCTCCATCAAGCTTTTAAAAACATCCGCCCTAGACCCTCCTTCAAGATATATTTGTACATTTTTTTGGTAGAAAAATAGGCCGGCCGAAGGCTGGTTCCTCTTAAATTACAGGCTCGCTATCAACACCTAAATGGCAAGAAAAGTCTTAATATTGACAAAGGAATGGGGCGAAATGTCTTAAAATCGACAAACTAATGGGCCGAACGTCTTATAATCTGAAACTAATGGGGCTACACATGAGGAAGAAGGGGGACCAGAAAAAACGACCCATCTCCCCTTAATGAGTGAGTGGGATGAGTGAGTGGGTTGGGAGTTGGGAGTTATGGGCAAGTGAGGGTAGGTGTTATATTTTTTCCCTATGTGAGTGAAGGAGACTAAAGGCAAAGCTGCCTGTAACAAGTGTCTCCCTCTAAGTTGAAAGAGTGACAGAGAGCCAAATTTAAGGTACGTTTGAGTCAAATTGCCTGGACACACAGTGTTTACAGCAGTCCAATCATAATATGAAGGGAAGATTGATTGAGGGAGAGCGTTCCAGAGTCACTTGTTGACTAAAAGAAAGACAGAAAATGTGCTGATTCTTGGGTTGGAGAGCTGGACAGAATATGAGTGGAATTGTGTTAAAAGGCGGGTGCCTTCCACTCGTAAGGGAAGGGAATTCACTGAGAGAGATCTGACGAACATTAATTGTTGTAATAGTGATAGAATAGTGAAAGAGATGCAACACTGCGGCGTGTAGAAAGAGATTGTAGGGAACTAGTAAGAGGGAGTGAGTTGATGAGGCAAAATGCTTTGACTACCCTTTCAAGAAGTGTGGTTTACACCCCCACACATGCGAACAATGCTTCATACATGGGCGCACTGTGCCCCTATACAGAGCCAGAAGCTGTGCGAGGGTGAAGAACCCACGGAGACGGTTGAGCTCACCTAATTCATTTTGTGGGAAGCTGTTTTAGCAAGAGTGGTAATATGATCGTTCCAAGAGAGGTTGGATGAAAAAGAAACACCAAGCATACTGAGAGAAGATGAAGTGTTGGTTAAGGGGAGGTGTTTAGGTTGTTCCCTAGACCTCCATCAAGCTTAAAATTACACCCCCTTGAGTCCCTTTCAAGATAAATTTGTACATTTTTCGGTAGAAAAATGTCCCGGCCGAAGGCCGGGACCTCTTAAATTACAGGCTCGCTATCGCTCGCCAGGATACAATCGACACCTGAATTGCACGAAAGGTCTTAATATGGGGTGAAAGTTCTTAAAATCGCTAAACTAATGGGGCAAACGTTTTATAATATCAAAAGCAATGTGGCTAAACATGAGGGAGAAAGAGGTCAAGAAAAAAATCCCTCAAGTGGAGATCTCCCCTTAATGTTGAAGTATAAGGGAAAGTCGTGTGGAAGAGGGTGATGGGGAGATAGAAGGAGGAATTGGGGTTTTGGAGGCATTGAAAGGAACAAAGATTGTCTCTGCCCTTATCAAATAATAATAATAATAATAATAGTTCTTAAAGCTAGCTCATGCTAAGCTAGCTAAGGATAGCTCAATAAGGCCGATTAGGCGTATTTCCATTGGGGTCCTGTACTACTACCCCATCCCTTTGCTCATGAGGGATGGTAACGACTCAGTGCTTGTGAAAAATCTTTAATGCGCCGAGCGTGGGCGCGAACCCGGGCCTTCTGGGTGGAAGTCCGAGACGCTAGTCACTACACCAAGCGAGCCTATATTATATAGTTGATAAACCAAAGGGTAGGTGTGCTGTGGCTTCATCACGTTGAAGGGGGATGGGCTGATTTTCTGGCCCCCTTCTCCCTCGTGTTTAGCCCCATTGTTTTGTATTTTATATTTTAAGACGTTTGGCCCATTAGTTTGGCGATGTTAAGACTTTACGGTCCATTTCTGTGTGAATATTAAGACCTTTCGTGCCATTTTGGTGTCGATTTTTTTCCTGGCGAGCGATAGCGAGCCTGTATTTTTAAGAATAATAGGCCTTCGGCCGGGACATTTTTCTACCGAAAAAGGAACAAATTTATCTTGAAGGGTGGTCTAGGGGGTGTTTTTTACTGGTTAACGGAGGGCTGGCGAGGAAACTAAAGAAATTATATAAAGACACTTAAATCAGCGAATATATACGCCCATCTCCCCTTAAAAGGGTGTCGGAACCTATTGTATATTGCAAGACTATTTATTGTTTGTTGTTGTTGTTGTTGTTGTTACTTACTCTTTTACCATCATTAATTGCACAAAGGAGGACTCACAATATATAATTATGCAATAGAAATCATACGTTATTGGAGAGATATTTGTATGCAACGACTTGGAAGGTTTAAAGAACGGCGAAAGCATAGAAGTAGAGAAGAGAGAGAGAGAGAGAGAGAGAGAGAGAGAGAGAGAGAGAGACGGGAGGAAACAGTTTCCACCATCTGTCATATCCTATGGCCTTAAAAGTAACAAGCTCTCTCTCTCTCTCTCTCGTCTCCTTATTCTCTCTCTCTCTCTCTCTCTCTCTCTCTCTCACACACACACACACACACACACACACACACACACACACACACACACACACACACACACACACACACACACACACACACACTCTCTCTCTCCCCCTCACACACACACACACACACACACACACACACACACACACACACACACTTTATCTCTCTCTCTCTTACCAGTGCTTGAGGCGTGAGTTTGGCACTGTCGTCTGCCTTTGATGGTGCCGGGCGGGGGTGGGGGGGGGGGATTGGCAGGGGAAAGAGTTGAAAGTGAATTTATTGGGGATGTAAATGTTGTATGTTATGTGGAGAAGGGAAGAAGAGAGGGAGAGAGAGAGAGAGCGAGTTAGTGAGTGAGTGAGTGAGTGTGTGTGTGTGTGTGGAAATAAGCGTGAGTGCGAGAGAAAGTGAGAGTGTGTGAACTTATTATAAAATATATGCATGTGGATTATATATACAGTATATGTGTAGTAATTATCAAGTTAAAGGTATAATGTGTGTTGTGAGTGATGCATTGTTTGGAATCCATCTATGGTGTTACAGTAATGTTAGTGACTCTACAGTAAGTTAGTACATCAACACACACACACACACACACACGCTATTCTACTTTACATATATTATGTATATACCACTTAACCCTCTTTGACATATGACGCGATTTTGAGCCTATTGGTGATACTTTAAAGCCTTTGTTACCATCAGGGGTATTTAGAAACCTTTAGTTTAGTTACTTCAACCTCTGCAGTTGTCTTTGAGTTAGCTGTGGGCAGAAAACTAATTTTGGAGAGGTAATTATAAGAGTGAGAGAACTCTATTTCTTATTGCTAATCTGGCAACTCTGCGTCATATGAGTCTGAAGGGGTTAAGGGGGGTCACCGGCTTTTTTTGTTTATCTTTCTCTCCTTTTCTCTCTTTCCCTGGCTTGTATCCATTCGGCTCCATACAGCCAACTGTTCTAAGACTTATATTCCCATCAAGGTATCATTTCTTCCTGGCGAGCGATAGCTAGCCAGCATTGTATGGAGAAATCCGGCTTCGCCGGAGAAATTTTTCTATCGAAAAATGTACAAATTTAGCTTGCTGTCAAAACAAGACTATATATATGCTGATTTGCTACCGCTCACCAGGAAAATATTGACACCTGGATGGGGGTAAACGTCTTAAAACAGTAGGCTGAATGTGGCCGAATGGATACAAGCCAAAGAGAGAGGGAGAGAAAGATAAAATTAGCGAGGTAGGCTCCCTTAAAGCCCTACACTAGTACACATTGATGAGGCGTTTACAAGCATCACTGTACAGTATATCGCAGTAAAACACGCACGTTAACCCTCTCCGACATATGACGCGATGTTGAGCCTATTGGGGATACTTTAAAGCCTTTGTTACCATCAGGGGTATTTAGAAACCTTTAGTTTAGTTATTTCATCCTCTGCAGTTGTCTTTGAGTTAGCTGTGGGCAGAAAACCAATTTTGGAGAGGTAATTATAAGAGTGAGAGAACTCTATTTCTTATTGCTAATCTGGCAACCTCTGCGTCATAAATGAGTGCAAGGGTTAATGTCCACGCCAACACTGCCAGATGTTGGCCATATTAAATCAAGGAACCTTTAGTGCTCTCTGACATTCTCACTTTTTTGTGTGTATATGTCTGACTTTTCATCAGTGTTGGTTCATGATTCACTGGTTAAGGGGGGTGACCTGCTTTTTTCATCTTTCATTTGTTTTATCCATTCGACCTCTTTCAGCCTACTGTTTTAAGACATTTATCCCTATCCAGTTGCCGATTTTTTCTTGGTGAGCGATAGCGAACCAGCATTTTATGGAGAAACTCGGCTTCGCCGGAATTTTGTTCTCCATCGAAAAATGTACAAATTTACCCAGCTGTCTAATACATTATCCAAAATATGGTGGCTCGCTATCGCTCGCCAGATATTATAAATCAACACCTGGATGATGGTAAACGTCTTAAAACAGTAGACTGAATGGGGCCAAATGGATACAACCCAGAGAGAGAGAGAAAAAGCAGGTCACCTCTCTCTCTCTCTCTCTCTCACACACACACACACACACGTTTCTCAAAACACAATACACCCCCCCCCCTCCCTTCTTTACACTTCATCCTTCTCTTTCACCTATCAATCTTTTATCCTTTCCTTCCTACCTTCATTCTTTCTTTCCTATGAAGTATCTCTCTCTCTCTCTCTCTCTCTCTCTCTCTCTCTCTCTCTCTCTCTCTCTCTGTCGTTTTTATCGCTCTCTTGATTTTCCTGTTTCTGACGGCCACGATTCTCTCGCTTTCATAAATATTTACTTCTCCACTTTTTGTGTTTCCATTGTTATCGTATTAATTCGCATTTTTGCTCCTGTTATCAAATCATTTAAATGTTTAAGTGTCTTTTGAGCATGCACATTTTATTGTATGATGGTCTTGATTTATATGCATTTCAGCTTTTATTTAAATGCCTCTTGTCTTCCTCGTTTTCATTATTAGTTCCTTAATTATATGTTTCCTTTTGTTTCCTGTTGTTTCTCACTTTTCTTTTATTAACGTATAGTTATATTTAATAGATATATTTATAGACAGTTCAGTTTAGTATCTTCACTCACATGGACACTTAACAGGAATACCTACCTACCTACCTACCTAGGCCTACCTACCTACCTAGGCCTACCTACCTACCTACTTATCTACCTAGGCCTACCTACCTACCTACCTACCTAGGCCTACCTACCTACCTAGGCCTACCTACCTACCTACCTAGGCCTACCTACCTACCTAGGCCTACCTACCTACCTACCTACCTAGGCCTACCTACCTACCTACCTAGGCCTACCTACCTACCTACCTACCTAGGCCTACCTACCTACCTACCTAGGCCTACCTACCTACCTACCTAGGCCTACCTACCTACCTAGGCCTACCTACCTACCTACCTAGGCCTACCTACCTAGGCCTACCTACCTAGGCCTACCTACCTACCTACCTAGGCCTACCTACCTACCTACCTAGGCCTACCTACCTAGGCCTACCTACCTACCTACCTAGGCCTACCTACCTACCTACCTACCTACCTAGGCCTACCTATGTTGTTATAGTCACACTGCGAGTGGCACCGAGGAGCGCTCCGCCCTTCGCTGTGTGTTGAGAATCCGTCCAGCTCTTCCCCTCTCCCCCCTATAAACACACACACACACCCAACAATTCACAACTGAACATTCTTGAAGGACTAATGACCAAACTTGGCGGGAATTAAAGTTGGCGGGGAATTTGCTTGAGGGAAGGAAACTGTAATATCCTGGCTGAGAGAGAGAGAGAGAGAGAGTGAGAGTGTGTGAGTGTGAGAGAGAGTGAGAGTACAGCGGTGGATTTTTAATTATTTTTAATGAACTCTCCCTCCCTTCTTCCTCACACCACTCAGGAAAATCTATCAATGCTTTACTGGTTTCGTCGCTGTCAACCTTTCACTCACAAGCGAAAATATATTTGTTTTTGCTTCACTCTTACTTTCGATAATTGGATGATATTTACAGGATGGGATGTTGAAATGAAGATGAAATTAACCTCATATTCCTATCTGGTATATAACCGTCACAATTACATGAAGAAGTGGCCATGTTTTTGTTTATTTTCAGCTTCTTAAACACCTTCATTGTATACACATCCTCCCTCAACCAAGCCACAGAGCATACTGATCTGAGTATGTGTGGCAAGCTTCTGGAAGTGTCTGGCAACAAGCAGAGCGGGCTGTTACAACCAAGTCAGCCGGTGGTGCTACCACAACGTATATGTACGTTCCCGCAGAATAGGTGTGTGTGTGGGTTTTTTTTTTTTTTTTTTACATAGGACGTATATGTACATCGGCCGCAGTGAAAGGATTAAATCCCCTGACAATAATACATCTTTCAAAAGCTGAATTAACCCATTCAATGGTAGCCTGAATACATTGATAAAAATAGTCATGGTACTGAAAGGGTCAAGCCTCAGGAATATTACGAAATGATAGAATAATTATATTTTGAGAATACTAAGATAGTCAAACTCATTCCACAGAAACATGGAGCCCTTATCTTTCTCTCTCGCCCTTTCTCTTTTTCTTGTTATCAGTTCCTCCATTCACTCTCTCCCCTCTTCTATTTTTCCTTCCTTTCCCCTTTTATTTACTGGTTCCTTCTATTTCCGTCTGTCTCTCTCTCTCTCTCTCGTCTCTATTATTACCTTCCCGCTGCTTCTTCTGTCGTGTGGAAGATCTGGACCGAGAGAGAGAGAGAGAGAGAGAGAGAGAGAGAGGAGGAGGAGGAACTGATAACAAGAGCGAGAGAGAGAGAGAGAGAACAAATTATAACACCTTCCTCGGTATAATTTTTGTGGGCGCGGCCTGATGCCATGTACATGCACAATTTCACAAATATAGTCATGCAATCCGAATTAATAAGTAATCAAGTATAGGATCCAGGTAATTAAGGATCCCATTAAAGGATACCTTGCAGTACATTAGCCCCAAGCATTTAATGATACAACTATCTTGCTCTGACGACTGATTACTGTAATTACTGTTAATTATTCAATGTTATGATGCCTGGAGGGTACAGTGTATGCAGATCACAATTATCACATTATTTACAGTTATTACGGTACAGTAACGTTCAAAAGTTGTGTCCTACCTTAAATACATCAACTCTACTGTACTTCCCTATCTTTATACACGAAAAATCCTTCAACAAAGCTAAGGAGAGCTTGCATAATAAATGACTTGTACTTGTGTGTGTGTTGTATAATAATACTAGAAAAAAAAAAACTTTGCCTCGCAACTTTCCCTTCATAATTGCTGAGGGGCACAGGGCCTTGGGTGGGGCTTTGGCTTCCCGGGCGTTCCCGCACCCTCCTCAGCTCCTCGCCTTGGAGTGGCTTCGGTCACCTGGGATATATTAGTGGTAAGCAGGGAGGGTTCTGGTTGGCTTCGGTCACCTGGGATATATTAATGGTAAGCAGCGAGGGTTCTGTGGGGGCGCTCGGTTATGGCCTTGGCCTTGCTCGATACCTTGTGGCTTCTCGGTCAGACAGCCTGGGGAACAACAACAACAACTAAAAAGATGGCCATTATTGAAATAATAGAAGGAGAAGATTTGTTAGCGTTTCTTTAGTCGTTATTGGGATATTGCCAAAGGTACAGTTGTTGCCGAATGTTTGTGATGCTTTATAGTTACCGGTAGTCGAACTTTCGTATCACCAATTTTTGGAAAACTACGCAAACTGGATTTTCTTTTTTCCAAACTGTGTTTCCTGGATTACCTAATATTGTGCCACAAGCTCTGACAAAAATATCGCAAATCCCTTGACCTGAATTCGGAAGCACTCCCTCTCCCACAATTCCTCCCAGAATATTTAGTAACGTATTGCTTCATTGCTGTGTATATATTGCTTCATTGCTGTGTATATATTGCTTCATTGCTGTGTATATATAGCTTCATTGCTGTGTATATATTGCTTCATTGCTGTGTATATATTGCTTCATTGCTGTGTATATATTGCTTCATTGCTGTGTATATATTGCTTCATTGCTGTGTATATATTGCTTCATTGCTGTGTATATATTACTTCATTGCTGTGTATATATAGCTTCATTGCTGTGTATATATTGCTTCATTGCTGTGTATATATTGCTTCATTGCTGTGTATATATAGCTTCATTGCTGTGTATATATTGCTTCATTGCTGTGTATATATTGCTTCATTGCTGTGTATATATTACTTCATTGCTGTGTATATATTGCTTCATTGCTGTGTATATATTGCTTCATTGCTGTGTATATATTGCTTCATTGCTGTGTATATATTGCTTCATTGCTGTGTATATATAGCTTCATTGCTGTGTATATATTGCTTCATTGCTGTGTATATATTGCTTCATTGCTGTGTATATATTGCTTCATTGCTGTGTATATATTGCTTCATTGCTGTGTATATATTGCTTCATTGCTGTGTATATATTGCTTCATTGCTGTGTATATATTGATTTTGGTATAATTAAGGGTGACAATTATTTGTCTTATTTATTTTATTATTATTTTTTTTCTTACTGGTATATAACAAACATTAAAACAAAAAACGCACTTGATTTTATATAAGGATAATGTTCTAGTTTGGTAACTAGTCGACAACAATATATGTTATGATGGTTAGATATTTCTTCATTGTAATACAATATTTAATAGTTTGACAATTTACTTATTATCGTGTTGCAATAAAAGAGAGAGAGAGAGAGAGAGAGAGAGGTAGGTAGGTATGGGTCAGTAATAGCATGGGTCATTATGGTCTAAATCAACCCATATAAGCAGCCGTCAACTGTAGGTGATCATTATGTTGTTTGGTGGGTGTGGGGCCAACTGAGTGTGTGTGTGTGTGGGTGTGTGTGTGTGAGGGTGGGTGGGTGTAGGTGTGTGGGTGAGAGGGAGAGAGAGACTGACTGTTGTTTGGTGGGTGTGGGGCCAACTGGGTGTGTGTGTGTGGGTGTGTGTGTGAGAGGGAGAGAGAGACTGACTGATTGAGAGAGAGAGAGACTGAGAGTGAGTGCGATAGAGAAGAGAGAGAGAGAGAGAGAGAGAGAGATAAAAGGGAAGGGCAGCGAGACGTGATAAGTTAATAACAAATATATAATAAATGATGGTAAGGTGAGGAGAGAATATTGGAGGAGGGGAGGGAGGGGAGGGGAGGAGGATTAAATGATGGTAAGGTGGGGAGAGAATATTGGGGGGGGGGAGGGGGGGAGGGGAGGATAAATGATGGTAAGGTGGGGAGAGGAATTGGGGGAGGGGAGGGGAGGGAGGAAAATGAGGTAAGGTGGGAGAGAATATGGGGGGAGGGGGGGGGAGGGGAGGGGAGGATAAATGATGGTAAGGTGGGGAGAGAATATTGGGGAGGGAGGATAATGATGGTAGTTGGGGAGAGAATATTGGAGGAAGGGGGAGGGGAGGGTGGAGGATAATGATGGTAAGGTGGGGAGAGAATATTGGAGGAGGGGAGGGGAGGGGAGGGGAGGATATATGAGGGAGAGGGAGGATATCATGGCTATATATATATATATACTATAAATTAATCAGGGTATCAAACTGGAGCAATATTGTTTTGAAGACTTGAATGAGAAGAAATACGAGGACATAAACATAAAATTGTATATTTTGGCCATTTTATCACGTGACAAAATTTGAACTAAGAACCACAATTATATTTTTGCATATAGGCTACAGTACACTAGAAATACCGATGCTGCGTTTGTTTGACACCCTGAAATAGCTACATTAAATAATATATACTGCAGAAAGCCTTGTGTGAAAAGAGGAAAATATATTAAAAGGACCAGAGTCAGGTGAAAAGGTAGACTAGAGGAGAGAATGCGATGTAGGAAGAGAGTTGGAAAAGAAGAGCAGACATCATATATACTCTGTTTCTCTTCACCTGGCGATCAATTGAAATCCTTAGGGGGACATGGGCCGGTTTTCTGGACCACTTTCTCCCTCATGTTTAGCCCCATTAGTTTTCAGATGTAAAGATGTTTGCCCCATTAGTTAGTCGATTTTAAGACCTTTTGCCCCATTTATTCGTCAATATTTAGACCTTTCATGCTATTTAGGTGTCGATTTTTCCCTGGCGAACGATAGTGAGCCTGTAATGTTGGAAGACCCGGCCGAAGGCCGGGAAATGTTTCTACCGAAAAATGTACAAATTAATCTAGAAAGAATATCTAATGGATGTTGTTTTGTTTTGTTTTTTAATTTGATGGTCTAGGGAGGAAACTAGAAGAATAACGAATACATGCACAAATCTCCCAAAAAGTGAACCATCTCCCCTTAACTTGATATTTAACTAAAGATCCTATAACTACGAAAATATATGTGTAGTTGAACTATACGCGTGAACAAATATATGTGTAGTTGAACTATACGCGTGAAAATATGTGTAGTTGAACTATACGCGTGAAAATATATGTGTAGTTGAACTATACGCGTGAAAATATATGTGTAGTTGAACTATACGCGTGAAAATATATGTGTAGTTGAACTATACGCGTGAAATATAGTATTGAACTATACGTGAAAATATATGTGTAGTGGAACTATACGCGTGAAAAAATATGTGTAGTTGAACTATACGCGTGAAAATATATGTGTAGTTGAACTATACGCGTGAAAATATATGTGTAGTTGAACTATACGCGTGAAAAAATATTGAACCAGTAAAGGGGCGAACTAATTATTTAATGACCGGAAGTACCTCAATAAAGACACAATAAATATAGGCCATCAATATATAACCGTTCGTAAATAAGGATACACTTATTAAATGATAATTGGCAATGATGTGTTATTATAGGGAACACCTTTTGCTAATTAGGTCATTAAGGGGAGGTCTCCACTTGAGGGATTTTTTTCTTGACCCCTTTCTCCCTCATGGTTAGCCCCATTGCTTTTGAGATTTTAAGACGTTTGCCCCATTAGTTTGGTGATTTTAAGAATTTCCGTCCCATTCTGTCAATTTTAAGACCTTTCGTGCAATTTAGGTGTCAATTTTATCCTGGTGAGCGATAGCGAACCTGTAATTTGAGTAACCGGCCTTTGGCCGGGAAAATTTTCTACCGAAAAATGTACAAATTTATCTTGAAAGGGGGTCAAGGGGGTGACATTTTAAGATTGCTGGAGGAGTAGGAAACAAACTAGAAACCTCCCCTTAACACCTGTATTTTTTTCTATTTCCAGGTGAGGCAGTTTGTCAGGAGGCAGCTGAAGGGAAGAGATGTAGGTAGGGAGGTACCAGGTGATATAATGGTATGGGGAAATATAAGGTTAAAATACATTGGAATGTACTGGGAGCAGAGGTAAGTGTATTTGTTGACATGTGCTTATATTAAGGTTAAAATACATTGGAATGTACTGGGAGCAGAGGTAAGTGTATTTGTTTACATGTGCTTAAGGTTAAAATACATTGGAATGTACTGGGAGCAGAGGTCAGTGTATTTGTTTACATGTGCTTAAGGTTAAAATACATTGGAATGTACTGGGAGCAGAGGTCAGTGTATTTGTTGACATGTGCTTATATTAAGGTTAAAATACATTGGAATGTACTGGGAGCAGTCAGTGTATTTGTTGACATGTGCTTATATTAAGGTTAAAATACATTGGAATGTACTGGGAGCAGAGGTAAGTGTATTGGTTGACATGTGCTTATATTAAGGTTAAAATACATTGGAATGTACTGGGAGCAGAGGTAAGTGTATTGGTGACATGTGCTTATATTAAGGTTAAAATACATTGGAATGTACTGGGAGCAGAGGTAAGTGTATTGGTTGACATGTGCTTATATTAAGGTTAAAATACATTGGAATGTACTGGGAGCAGAGGTAAGTGTATTGGTTGACATGTGCTTATATTAAGGTTAAAATACATTGGAATGTACTGGGAGCAGAGGTAAGTGTTGGTTGACATTGCTTATATTAAGGTTAAATACATGGAATGTACTGGGAGCAGAGGTAAGTGTATTGGTTGACATGTGCTTATATTAAGGTTAAAATACATTGGAATGTACTGGGAGCAGAGGTAAGTGTATTTGTTGACATGTGCTTAAGGGGGGAGGGTTTATTTATGGGTCAATATATATAATTGTTATGTGTGTGTTTAGTTTCCTCCTTAAACCTCCATCAACATTTTTTAAGGGGAGGTTTTTAGTTTGTTTCCTACTCCTCCATCAAGCTTAAAATTACACCCGCTTGAGTCCCTTTCAAGATAAATTTGTACATTTTTCGGTAGAAAAATGTCCCGGCCAAAGGCCGGTTCCTCTTAAATTACAGGCTCGCTATCGCTCGCCAGGAAAAAATCGACACCTGAATGGCAGGAAAGGTCTTAAAATTTACATAAATGGGGCGAATGTTCTTAAAATCGCCAAACTAATGGGGCGACCGTCTTAAAATCTCAAAAGCAATGGGGCTAAACATGTGGGAGAAAGGGGTCCAGAAAAAAATTACTCAAGTCGATATCTCCCCTTAAACCTCCATCAAGATTTTTTAAATACCCCCAAGATCCTCCCTTCTAGAAAAAGTGTGTAGGCTACATTTAGTGGTAGAAAAATGCTCCGGTCGAAGGCCGGTTCCTCTTGTGTGTTTACTATCTTGCTTAATTTTGTGTCAGCAGCAAAAGACGACACCATACTGTGTCTGGTGTTGGTATCTATGTCGCAAATTAGTATGAGGAACAGAAGGGGCGCTAGCACTGTTCCTTGGGGCACTGAGCTTTTGACATCCGAAGGCTCAGATGTGACCTAAATGGCATCCATCTATTGCCTGACGCCGTGATCCCCGAAGGGGTGGCCACGAACGAACCACCCTCATGCACCTCTGTCCCCAGTCAGTCGACGCCCCTCCTCCCAACCAGCACTGCCTTCATCCATATACTTCCTCACTCCATCCTTCCACCTCTCGTTTGGTCTACCTCTCCCTCTCTGTCCCTCCACCTCGCTCTCGTACACCCTCTTAGTCATTCTCTCGCTTTCCATACGTTCCATATGGCCGAACCATCTCAAGTTGTTCCTTTTCACACTTTCCAGCACATCTACCTCCACACCACACCTCCTTCTTACTTCCTCATTAGTCTGTCTATCCCTCCATGTAACTCCGCACGCACTCCTTAAGTAATTCATTTCCACTGCTCTCACTCTTGGTCTGAGTCTCTCAACCAACGTCCATGCTTCGCTTCCGTAAGTCAGTGTCGGGATTACCACACTGTCATGCAAGGACTTCTTCACTTCCATACTGACCACCCTATTTCTTGTTACTGCTTTCAACGTTCCTACAACCCTCTTCCCCTGTTGCACCCTCTCCCGCACTTCTTCATCCATAGTCCCATCTTTACTCAACGCACTGCCCTGATACTTATATGAGGTGACAATCTCCATAGCCTGACCTCACCTCACCTTCACCTCACACTCTGTGGCTTCACCCCTCTCGAAGACCATAACCTCCCCGCATTTACCTTCAGATTCAGTTTTTCGCACACTGTTCCAAACACATTTACCAGACCCTGCAACTCCCATTCATTATCACATGATAGGTCATAATATTATGGCATGATAGGTCATAATATTGACAAAGAAATGGGGCGAAATGTCTTAAAATCGCCAAGCTAATGGACCGAACTAATGGGACTAAGCATGAGGGTGAAGGGGGCCTAGAAAAATCAACCATATCCCCTTAATTGGCTGGAAGGGTGTGGGAATATGAATTATGAGGGTTACAGATACTTAGTTTTAACTCCTTTAAGGGGAGGTTTTTAGTTGATTCCCTAGACTTCCATCAAGCTTAAAATTACTCCCCCTTGACCCCCTTTCAAGATAAATTTGTACATTTTTCGGTAGAAAAATTTTCCGGCCGAAGGCCGGTTCCCCTTAAATTACAGGCTCGCTATCGCTCCCCAGGAAAAAATCGACACCTAAATGGCACGAATGGTCTTAAAATTGACAGAAATGGGGCGAGGGTTCTTAAAATCGCAAAACTAATGGGGCAAGCGTCTTTAAATCTCACAAGCAATGGGGCTAAACAAGAGGGAGAAAGAGGTTCAGAAAAAAATCCTCCAGGTGGAAATCTCCCCTTAATACGGTCAGACCATTTGTCATTTTTTCCAGGCTACGATATAATTGTATGATTTTATATATTTTTTTATAATTATGTTTTCTTGTATGTATACACGCGTATACGCTAAATAGGAAAAGTGGGGATTGGGCCTACTGAGTATATAGATAGATAGATTGTTTTCTTGTATGTATAATTATGTATACCCGCAAGAAAAATAAAATAAAAGACAAATAATAAAATAGAATAAAATAGAAAATAAAGATAAAAAAATAGGAAAACTGGGGATTGGGCCTGAGCAGATAGATAGATAGATAGATAGATAGATAGATAGATAGATAGATGTATACACTGTGCACAACCCACACGAGAAAGACAGAGTGAGGGTGAGAGTGAGTGTAGTACTATAATTACGAGGCCATTAACATCTTAGCTATTAGTGGTTCTGCTCTCCATCTGTGAAACACTTGAGAGAGAGAGAGAGAGTGTGAGAGTGAGTTATTTCATCCCCTTGTCTTATTTATCGGTTCATTTCTATCGTCGTTTTCTTTGTATTATAAATGTTAGTTCCTTTCTTCTTCTTTTCTTCCTTTGCTCCGTGTTCTCCTCTCCAATTAAGGGGAGATGGGTCGTATTTCTGGACCTTCTTCTGCCTCATGTTTAGCCCCACTAGTTTTCAGATTTTAAGACGTTTACCCCATTGGTGTGTCGAATATAAAACCTTTCGTTCCTTTTCTATATCATTATCAAGACCTTCCGTGCCATTTAGGTGTAGATGTTTTACTTGGCGAGCGATAGCGAGCCTGTAATTTTAAGAGGAAGGTGTTTTCTGTAGCTTGATGGAGGTTTAAGGAGGAAACTAATCGAATTATAAATTAAAACATAATTTATATAAATGACTAAATATATACGCCCGTCCCCCCTTAAATCCAATATATACGCCCGTCCCCCCTTAAATCCAATATATATGCCCGTCCCCCCTTACATCCAATGTATACGCCCGTCCCCCCTTAAATCCAATATATACGCCCGTCCCCCCTTAAATCCAATATATACGCCCGTCCCCCCTTAAATCCAATATATACGCCCGTCCCCCTTAAATCCAATATATACGCCCGTCCCCCCTTAAATCCAATATATACGCCCGTCCCCCCTTACATCCAATATATACACCCGTCCCCCCCTAAATCCAATATATACGCCCGTCCCCCCTTAAATCCAATATATACGCCCGTCCCCCCTTAAATCCAATGTATACGCCCGTCCCCCCTTAAATCCAATATATACGCCCGTCTCCCCTTAAATCCAATCATTATTAATGGATATATCTCCTTCCCTCTGCCGTGGACTATATACCTCGTTACTCTACTTCTTCTTCTTGACGACGTATACAGACTGATAACACACACAAGAAAGCCACTCCAACAGCTTCCTCTCTCTCTCTCCCAACACCCCTTCTCCCCTGTCAACACTATTCGCAAAGTAAATACGAGGTGCCGTTGTAAAGGCTTATTCCTCAATACCTTCACTTTGTCTGTCTCTTTGTTTTGTTATTCTCTTCCACCGTTCTCGTCATTTGTTTCGTCTTTATAATTTCATCTAATATTATATCTCATTTTCTCTCATTAGGATTAAAGAAATATACATATCAAAATGGGGTATGTGCCTGAGCATGTAGATAGGATATTGTTTTTAATATCGTTTTGAACACCAATAACCCCTCAAATTAAGGGGAGGTTTTTTAGTTTGTTTCCTACTCCTTCAGCAATCTTAAAATTTCACCCCCTTGACCCCCTTTCAAGATAAATTTGTACATTTTTCGGTAGAAAAATGTCTTTACTCTTAAATTACACGCTCGCTATCGCTCGCCAGGATAAAATCGACACCTAAATGGCACGAAAGGTCTTAAAATTGACAGAATGGGGCGAAAATTCATAAAATCACCAAACTAATGGGGCAAACGTCTTAAAATCTCAAAAGCAATGGGGCTAGACATGAGGGAGAAAGGGGTCAAGAAAAAAGTCCCTCAAGTGGAAATCTCCCCTTAAAGTAATGAAAACATGTGAGCCTCCCAGAATTCGAACCCAGGATACCACATACAGAACTTTCATGCTTTAACCATTACACCATCAAGACAGTGAGAATGTAAGTAAGAATGAGGAAGGAGGAGAATGAAAGACAAACTAAAATGACTGAGCGTAAATAAGTAGTGAAGTAGATAGGAGGGAGGGAGGGAGGGAGGGAGGATTAAGTAGATAGGATGAGAAGGAAGGAGGGAGGGAAGGAGGAAGGAAGGATTAAGTCAGAAACGTGACCTGCTTCCAAGGCTGGAAGAGTAGGAGGGGAAGAGGATTAGAAGGAAAATAAATAGTAGTAGTAGTAGTAGTAGTAGTAGTAGTAGTAGTACGTTAGTAGTAGTAGTAGTAGTAGAATTTAATGATGCTATTGCACTGAGGTATGATTGGCCGATTGAAGGACTGCCCGATCGATGCGTTTGTGGAACCATCAACGATACAGACCACACCATGATATGTAAGAAAGGAGGATTCATCAGCATCAGGCACGATGAAGTAAGAGATATAACAGCGAACATGCTCAGGGAGGTGTGTAGAGATGTGGTGAGCGAACCATCACTCATTCCCTTGGGTGGAGAGACCATGCAGCACAGGACGGCCAACACATCCACTGAAGCAAGATTGGACGTTAGTGCAAGAGGCTTTTGGACAAATGCACAGCGAGCGTTCTTTGACATAAGAGTATTTGACCCAATGGCCCACAGCTACAGCGAGCTGTCTCTGGAGGCTGCACACAAGAGGAACGAACGAGAGAAGATCAGGGCATATGGAGAAAGGATCTTACAAGTCGAACATGGCAGCTTTACCCCACTAGTCTTCACCACATCAGGAGGGATGGGACCCAGGGCCCAGTGCTTCTATTCAAGGCTAGCAGAGATCATCGCAGAGAAGAAGTAACAGCCTAGGAGCCACGTCGTAGCCTGGATGAGATGCTGTCTATCTTTCTCATTGCTCAGATCAGCACTACTATGCCTGCGGGGAACAAGAAGGTCTGCACCACAACCAGTGACGGTGGCAGAAGTAGACTACGAGGCAGCAGTGGCAGAGGGTCGCATAGGAAGGAGACTGGATTGAAGTTGCATGGTGTAGAATAGTAGTATCTGATGCTTGTGAAATTTAGTATGTGTACAATATATAAGGTAGTGGTGGTGGTGATGGTGGAGGTGGTGATGGTAGTAGTAGTAACATGAAATGTATGAAAAATATTAAATAAAAAACAACAAAAAAGTAGTAGTAGTAGTAGTACGTTAGTAGTAGTAGTTTTTTTTTTTTTTTTTTCCAAAACTTAATTTATCTTATTTACAGTAACTTCCGTAAAAACAACCAAATATTTTTCGGTATGTGTGCCTAGATTATTTTGTACTAGAGTGTGTATTCCCTATCGGCGTTGTTGTGTGCCATATTTGATATTCCCCCTGGCTGGCTGGTGGGATGTATATATTAGGTTGTGTTGTATGTGAACAATTTGGTGTTATTACGTGACATAAACACACTGAGTAAGCGGCTAGATAGGACAACTAGGCAGATTTTGGCTTTAATAAAGATGTTCGTTATTTCCTTATGTTAGCAGTACTAATAGCAGCGGTAGTTGTAGAAGTTGTATTATCAATAAGGATTAGACCTTGGTTAATGAGAAGATAGGATATTAGGTATTGTGGAGATTGAATTAGTTAAGAATGAGATTACTGCGATTACTCTGTTCCTCATTCATATCAATGATCTCATATCTACCACTCATAATCCAATACATTCCTACGCAGATGACTCAACACTCCACAGTTCCTTCACATTTACCAATTCTTTCACCCAACCCGATCTTATAAATTCAAAAATAAGCACTGCAATTTCTCTGAACCAGGACCTTTCTAGAATTAATGAATGGGGACAAAAGAATCTAGTTTCCTTTAATGCACAGAAAACCAAGTACATTCAATTTTCTAACCGACAGAATCTCACTTACTCCCATATATTTTTTAATGATGTAAATATTCCCACTTCCCCTAGTATTGACATTCTCGGCGTAACATTAACTACTAACTTGAGCTGGACACATTATGTTAGAAGCATTGCTAAGAATGCCTCTAAAAAACTGGGACTCCTGTACAGAGTTCGAGAATTCTTCACTGACGAGCAGTTGGCCGTAATATATAAAAGTCATGTGCGTTCTCAGATGGATTACTGTTCACCTCTGTGGGGTGGAAGTGGAGTGGTTGCATTGAGGCAGTTGGACAAAATTCAAAATAAAGCTATTAGATTAATCAATAACCCTGCAATCACACAGGACCTTCCTACATTATCCATACGAAAAAACGTTGCATCCCTTGCATTATTCTACAGATATTTTCACAGCAATTGTTCCGAGGAACTTGCTTCAATTGTGCCGCCTCCCCACATCTTTCCCCGTAGAACTAGGGCAGCTGAGAGCGCCCATGAATTTACACTTTCTCCTCCACAATGCAGAACTTCTGCTTATCAGAATTCATTTATCCCCAGAGCTACTACTCTTTGGAATTCACTTCCCTCGAATTGCTTTCCACAAACTTACAATCTACAAATGTTTAAATCCAGTTGTTACAAACATTTTATGAATGGAGGATGCCTTTAGGCACATGGACCTTTTTGTTTTATCTGTGTTTTTCCTTCCTCCGTTCATTGTCTCAACAAAAATAAAAAATAAAATAAATAAAAAAAAGATAGGTAGCGAGAAAGAGCTAAAGAGAGAGAGAGAGAGAGAGTAGTAGTTAGTAGTAGTAGTAGTAGTAGTTAGTTGTAGTAACTACTACTGCGGGGAACAAGAAGGTCTGCACCACAACCAGTGACGGTGACAGAAGTAGACTACGAGGCAGCAGTGGCAGAGGGTCGCATAGGAAGGAGACTGGATTGAAGTTGCATGGTGTAGAATAGTAGTGTCTGATGCTTGTGAAATATAGTATGTGTACAATATTAAATATAAGGTAGTGGTGGTGGTGGTGGAAGTGGTGATGGTAGTAGTAGTAACATGAAATGTATGAAAAATATTAAATAAAAAAAAAAAAAAAATTGTAGTAGTAGTAGTAGTAGTAGTAGTTAGTTGTAGTAGTAGTAGTAGTAGTAGTAGTAGTAGTAGTAGTAGTTAGTTGTAGTAGTAGTAGTAGTAGTAGTAGTAGTAGTAGTTAGTTGTAGTAGTAGTAGTAGTTAGTTGTAGTAGTAGTAGTAGTAGTTAGTTGTAGGGCTCTGGCAGCTCTTGCAAGAAAGATGACCACCCAAAATTGTCAACATTTGGAGGCTTACACAGCTTGTCGCCTAATACCTTTAGACAAGAATCCAGGATGCAGACCAGTAGGAGTGGGTGAAGTGCTAAGAAGAATCATCGGAAAATGCATAATGGAAGTGGTGAAAGACGATGTGCGGTCAGCGGCCGGTAATCTCCAAGTGTGTGCCGGCCACCAAGCAGGGGGAGAGGCAGCAATTCATGCCATAAGAAAAATATATGAGCAAGTGGACTGTGAAGCTGTGCTGCTAGTGGATGCAACAAACGCCTTTAACACCATCAACAGAAAGACGGCAATACATAACATCAAAGTAAAATGCCCCAGTTTTGTCACCTATGTAGAGAACACCTATAAAAAGCCTGCTGACCTCTTCATAGTAAACAACCAGAACACACAAAGGGGAACACCTCTGAAATCAATGGAAGGACCACACAAGGTGACCCAGTAGCAATGGCAATGTACGCCTTAGGTCTCTCAGTGTTGCTAACCTTAACAAGCCATGAGGCAACGCAAGTAAAGCAGGTGGCCTATGCAGACGATCTCACTGGAGCGGGAAAAGTCAACAGTCTCAAGCACTGGTGGGAACAAATATCAGAGGTAGGACCAAAAATAGGGTACCATCCAAATGCCAGAAAGTCAATACTAATAGTAAAAACAGAACATTATGAAAGGGCGGTAGAAGCTTTCAGCGGTAGTGAAGTGGTAGTAACAAAGGACGGACAGCGTCACCTTGGGGCGGTGATCGGCACGGAAGAGTTCAAGAACAAATACATAGAGGAGAAGGTCAGAGAATGGGTAAAAGAAATTGAGAAACTGGCCAATATTGCAAAGACGGAACCACAGGCCGCGTATTCGGCATTCACATATGGGGTCAAACATCGCTGGACCTATTGATGAGAACCGTTCCAAATGTGAGCGCATTACTTCAACCGCTGGAAGATGCCATCAGAGACAAACTCATCCCAGCGTGGATAAAGTTACACACCCCGAATGATACAGAGAGGGAGCTGCTCGCACTGCCTCCTAGGTTGGGAGGGATGGGAATCATCGACCCAGTGAAGAGGGCGGTAACGGAATACCAGAACTCAGTAAAGATAACAGGATCTCTCACTGACCGTATCATAGCACAAGATTTTGACGGTGAAGTAGACCAGGCAGACATCTACAACATCAGAAAGACCATCACGTCAGAGAGGCAAAACTCACAGAAAGATGTAACAGCGAACATGCTCAGGGAGGTGTGTAGAGATGTGGTGAGCGAACCATCACTTATTCCCTTGGATGGAGAGATCGTGCAGCACAGGACGGCCAACACATCCACTGAAGCAAGATTGGACGTTAGTGCAAGAGGCTTTTGGACAAATGCACAGCGAGCGTTCTTTGACATAAGAGTATTTGACCCAATGGCCCACAGCTACAGCGAGCTGTCTCTGGAGGCTGCACACAAGAGGAACGAACGAGAGAAGGTCAGGACATATGGAGAAAGGATCTTACACGTCGAACATGGCAGCTTTACCCCACTAGTCTTCACCACATCAGGAGGGATGGGACCCAGGGCCCAGTGCTTCTATTCAAGGCTAGCAGAGATCATCGCAGAGAAGAAGCAACAGCCTAGGAGCCACGTCGTAGCCTGGATGAGATGCCGTCTATCTTTCTCATTGCTCAGATCAGCACTACTATGCCTGCGGGGAACAAGAAGGTCTGCACCACAACCAGTGACGGTGGCAGAACTAGACTACGAGGCAGCAGTGGCAGAGGGTCGCATAGGAAGGAGACTGGATTGAAGTTGCATGGTGTAGAATAGTAGTATCTGATGCTTGTGAAATTTAGTATGTGTACAATATTAAATATAAGGTAGTGGTGGTGGTGATGGTGGAGGTGGTGATGGTAGTAGTAGTAACATGAAATGTATGAAAAATATTAAATAAAAATCAATGTAGTAGTAGTAATCCACGATGATGAGTCTGAGTGCTTACCCCGGAATAGGAAGTAGCTGAATGACAACGAAGTCAGGCGCTTTGATGACTATTCTGACCTAGTCTAGGGTCCAAAGAGGGGATGCACAGAGGAGTAGTAGTAGTAGTAGTAGTAGTAGTAGTAGTAGTAGTAGTAGTAGTAGTAGTTAGTTGTAGTAGTAGTAGTAGTAGTAGTAGTAGTAGTAGTTAGTTGTAGTAGTAGTAGTAGTAGTAGTAATAGTAGTAGTAGTTAGTTGTAGTAGTAGTTAGTTATGTAGAGCAGATTAACCAGACCACTGAGCTCCATACTCCATAAGTAAAAAAAAAAAAAAAAAAAAAAAAAAAATAGTAATAGTAGTTGTAGTAGTAGTAGTAGTAGTAGTAGTAGTAGTAGTAGTTAGTTGTAGTAGTAGTTAGTTATGTAGAGCAGATTAACCAGACCACTGAGCTCCATACGGAACTCTCATAGGTCTGGCCTGTAGTAGTAGTAGTAGTAGTAGTAGTAATAGTAGTACGTTAGTAGTAGTCTTGGGAGGGTTACACAGCCTAGAAGATGGTCCGGCCTTAATACTACTAGACAGGGACAGTTTACAGTAGAAGAAAAGGACAACAAAGTAGGAGGCTCTTTCCCCATCCTCCGCTCCCTCCGGCAAACAAAAAAGCCGTACCAGAAAATAGGATGAAGTGAAACCTTATGGGTCAGGAAATGCCCACAAGGAATTCTGTTACAGATTATAGAAATTAAAGTCTTAAGGGGAGGTCTCCACTTGAGGGATTTTTTTCTGGACCCCTTTCTCCCTCATGTTTATCCCCATTGCTTTTGATATTATAAAACGTTTGTCCCATTAGTTTAGCGATTTTAAGAACTTTCACCCCATATTAAGACCTTTCGTGCAATTCAGGTGTCTATTTTATCCTGGCGAGCGATAGCGAGCCTGTAATTTAAGAGGAATCGGCCTTCGGCCGGGACATTTTTCTACCGAAAAATTTACAAATTTATCTTGAAAGGGACTCGAGGGGGTGTAATTTTAAGGTTGATGGAGGTCTAGGGAACAAACTAAATACCTCCCCTTAAAGGGAACTTACACTTAAGGGGGGTGACCTGCTTTTTGTTATTTCTGTCCTTTTCTCTCTTTCTCTGGCTTGTATCCATTCGGCCCCATTCAGCCAACTATTTTAAGACGTTTATCCCCATCTAGGTGTCGATTTCTTCCTGGCGCGCGATAGCGAGCCAGCATTATATGAAGAAATCTGGCTTCGCCGGAGAAATTTTTCTATCGAAAAATGTACAAATTTAGCCTGCTGTCAAACAAAAATAAAAAAATATGCTGGCTCGCTACCGCTCACCAGTAAAAAATTGACACCTGGATGGGGATAAACGTCTTAAAACAGTAGGCTGAATGGGGCCAAATGGATACAAGCCAGAGAAAGATGGAAAAGGACAGAACAAAAACAGGTCACCCCCCTTAACCGAAGACGAAATTGAAAGAGAGAAACTTTGAAAATAGTTGATCAGTTGAAGATTGGGGATTCAAAAAAAGGCGAGGAAAGATTGGGAATTAAAATAGTGATAAAAAATAGATGAAAGAAAGTAAGAACATATTAATTAACCATAATGAAGATGAATGGGGAAAGAACGAATTAGAGTAAATAATTATGATATAAATTGGGGAGAGAATGGGAAGGAAGAGGCTTGAGAGAGATTCATAGCGAAATGGAGATAGTATAACATTGAAAATTGTGTTAGTTTTGTGATAGCTGTGAGTTGTTGGAGTAATATGAGCCAGATAAGCAGTATTATCACCTAGGGAAGGTCTGGTTGGTGATGGCTGATAGAGGAAGGAATGGGACAGGAGTTACAACGAGTTACTAGGAAAATCGGTATTTCAATTTTGTTTATATATATTAAACTCCCAGCCCGACTCGAACCACCGAAGGTCAGGACGAGTGTTGATGCTTTAATCAATCAGGGCGGGCGGGGGTGATAATACTTGTGAGTGTGTGTGTGTGTGTGTATGTATTGGTGTGTGTGTGAGTGTGTGTGTATATATATATTGGTGTGTGTGTGAGTGAGTGTGTGTGTGTGTATTGGTGTGTGTGTGTGTGTGTGTGTGAGTGAGAGTGAGTGTGTGTGTGTGTGTGTGTCTGTGTGCCCGAATGTGTATCCCAGCACACACCCAACAGGCTCTCCTCCCCCCCCGTGGACCTATAATGTATACCTTCTCCTTATACGGCCCATCCTCCACCACCGCCATGTTACTACACCGCCACACACACACACTCCACAATCTTATATAGAGATCCATTTATTTACCTTTATCCACATTTACCCTCTGCCTTTTGTATTTTAAGTTGTATTTTACTTTCGTCGACAATGACCTCTTTTGTTGCGCTGCCAGGTGGAGTTTCTTCCATTCATTCATTTTAATTCATGCATTCATTCATTCATTTATTCATCCATAATTCATTCATGCATTCCTTCATTAATTTATTCATTCATTTTAATTCATCCATTCATTCATTTATTCATCCATAATTCATTCATGCATCCATTCATTTATCCATTCATTCATTTATTCATCCATAATTCATTCATGCATCCATTCATTCATCCATTCATTAATTTATTCATCCATAATTCATTCATGCATTCATTCATTCATTTATTCATCCATTAATTCATTCATCCATTCATCCAACATTTCCCTCTCCTCTATGTTTTACTTCTGTTTTGTTAGTATCGTCTTCATGCCTCCCCTTGTCATCATCACTGTCAATTACTATACTCTGTTTCTGTCCCGCTGTTGGTAAATTGCTATCTCGCCATTTTGATTACTCAGTGACTATCAAGCTTGTGTAACGAAATATGTTGTTAATTATGGAAACTTGGTAATGATACGACGCAAAGACAGTAGTTTCATATTATGCCATCAACAATCCAGAAACGAAAATGCAAACAGGGGATTCAGTTTACCCTCACCTGGAAAAATGCAGACTATATCTTCACCACCTTAAGGGGAGATATCCACTTGAGGGATTTTTTTTTCTTGACTCCTTTCTCCCTCATGTTTAGCCCCATTGCTTTTCTAATGTTAAGACGTTCGCCCCATTATTTTGACGATTTTAAAAACTTTCGACCCATTTCTGTCAATTTAAGACTTTTCGTGCCATTTAGGTGTCGATTTTTTCCTGGCGAGCGATAGCGAGCCTGTAATTTAAGCGGAACCGGCCTTTGGCCGGGAAATTTTTCTAACGAAAAATGTACAAATTTGTCTTGAAAGGGGATCAAGGGGGAGTAATTTTAAGCTTGATGGAAGTCTAGGGAATCAACTAAAAACCTCCCCTTAACTAATAAGGGTATACAGTTCTATCTAAAACTCTATCTATCTATGTATCTATTGCCGGACGCCGTGATCCCCGAAGGAGTGGCCACGAACGAAACGCCCCCATGCACCTCTGTCAGTCGACCAGGACCGCCTTCACTCCATCCTTCCACCTCTCCCTCTCTGTCCTTCCACCTCGCTCTCGTACACCCTCTTAGTCATTCTCTCGCTTCCCATACATTCCATATGGCCGAACCATCTCAAGGTGTTCCTTTTCACACTTGCTGACCACCTTATTTCTTGTTACTGCTTTCAGCGTTCCTACAACCCTCTTCCCCTGTTGCATCCTCTCCCGCACTTCTTCATCCATACTCCCATCTTTACTCAACACACTGCCCAGATACTTAAATGAGGTGACAATCGCCATAGCCTGACCGTTCAACCTCACCTCACACTCTGTGGCTGCATTCAAGTATCGGTATTTAAATCAGTTTGCAGTCGCTACATGTCCTCCATCTTGACTCATTGACCCGACACCATTTAGGGGTCTGCTGATGAGGCCTGCTGTAGTGTACCGAGTTGGTTAATGGTTGGTGTGGCGGCGGTGGTGGTGGTGGTAATGGTGGTATTAAGAAGGCTATTTTAACCCGTACAGTTCTGGCAACGTCTTTCTGTTTTTATTTCAGTTGCATTTAGACGATGTTATGCAGTTGAAAAAGAGCCTCCAGTAATTAAGAGGCTTTTAACTATCTGCCTTAACTCTTTTTACTACCACAGATCTTTCTTGAACTGTACAAAATCGTCTAAATATAGCTTGAATATGATTAAAAAGACGTCGCCGGTACAGCAGGGGGTTAACTGTTAAAACAACTCACACTTTAAAAGTTACACACACACATATATATGTATATTATATATATATATTATATATATATATATATAATATATATATATATATATATATTATATTAATATATATATATATGTATATATATATATACCGGTATATATAATATATATATATATATATATCTAATATATATATATATTATATATATATATATAATATATATATATATACCGGTATATATATATATATATATATATATATATATATATATATATATATATTGTATATAGGTAATAATGGGTACACTATTCGGTAGAGACTCTTAAGCCGGTAGGCTAACCCAGGTGTTGAGAAATGATGTGTTAAGGGAGCCCACCTCGCTTTTTTTCTCTTTCTCTCCCTCTCTCTTTGGCTTGTATCCATTCGGCCCCATTCAGCCTACTGTTTTAAGACGTTTACCTCCATCCAGCTGTCAATATTTTCCTAGCGAGCGGTAGCGAGCCAGCATATTTATATTTTTGTTTTGACAGCAAGCTAAATTTGATTTCTCCATACAATGCTGGCTCGCTATCGCACGCCTGGATGGGGATAAACGTCTTAAAACAGTTGGCTGAATGGGGCCGAATGGATACAAGCCAGGGAAAGAGAGAAAAGGAGAGAAAGATACAAAAAGCCGATGACCCGTCTGACGTAAATATACATTATATATATTGGGTGATAACTATATCGTCGATTTCAAATGCGTGTAATGCGTGTAATGCGTGTAATGCGTGTAATGCGTGTAATGCGTGTAATGCGTGTAATGCGTGTAATGCGTGTAATGCGTGTAATGCGTGTAATGCGTGTAATGCGTGTAATGCGTGTAATGCGTGTAATGCGTGTAATGAATATGTACTTCAAAGTTGCACATAAAAGAACATGTTTCATAAGCCATTTGATAATAATGTATCTACAATAATGTTAACTTATTGTCAAAGGGTAAAAAGAAACTACAACAGTACCGGCATACCCTTAACCCCTTCTGTACCGGCGACGTCTGTTTAACTTATTCTTAGCTATATTTAGACGACCCTTGTTCAGTTTAAGAAGGATCTGTGGTACTAAAAAGGGTTAAGTGAGATATTTCGAAGCTTGTTGATTGCTGGAGGCCTTTTATAAACTGAATATAATCGTCTAACAGTAGCCATAATCGTCTAACAGTAGCCATAATCGTCTAACAGTAGCCATAATCGTCTAACAGTAGCCATAATCGTCTAACAGTAGCCATAATCGTCTAACAGTAGCCATAATCGTCTAACAGTAGCCATAATCGTCTAACAGTAGCCATAATCGTCTAACAGTAGCCATAATCGTCTAACAGTAGTCATAATCGTCTAACAGTAGCCATAATCGTCTAACAGTAGCCATAATCGTCTAACAGTAGCCATAATCGTCTAACAGTAGCCATAATCGTCTAACAGTAGCCATAATCGTCTAACAGTAGCCAGCATAAAGTTAATAGGACGTCGGTGGTACAGAAAGGATTACGCGTTTAGTTGGAATCCCATACAGGAAACCGGACATTCTTTAAGGGGAGGTTTTGAGTTAGTTCCCCTAGACCTCCATCAAGCTTAACATCACACCCTCTAGCCCCCCTTTCAAGATAAATGCGTACATTTTTCGGTAGAAAAATGTCCCGGCCAAAGGCCGGTTCCCCTTAAATTACAGGCTCGCTATCGCTCGCCAGGAAAAAATCGACACCTAAATTACATGAAAGGTCTTAAAATTGACAAAAATGGGGCGGAAGTACTTAATTATGGGGCGAACGTCTTAAAATATCAAAAGCAATGGGGCTAAACATGAGGGAGGAAGGGGTCCAGAAAAAAATACCTCAAGTGGAAATCTCCCCTTAATCCTATTAAACATGTCAAATATAATCATATAAAAACGACTAGAAGTTCCTACTGCATTACCTGGAAGTGGTTGAGGGGTGTATGACTAACACTTGGGGAATGGGGCTTTATGTCTCCGCACCCTCCTCAGCTCCCCGCCATGGAGTGGCTTCGGTCACCCAGGCTTTATTGTGGTCGGCGGGGGGGGGGGGGGGGGTGGGGGGTGTTTCTGTGGGGGGCGCTCGGTTATGGCCTTGGCCTTGCTCGGGGCCTTGGGGCTGTTCGGCCAGGCAGCTTGGGGAACAACAACAACAACACTTGGGGAATCATATTTGTAACTAAACTGCTTCCTGGATCATGGTATACTCAGAGTCTAGTGGAATAAAGTAATTTGAAGATAGATGCAAACTGTTAAACATCTACTGTATATTGACCCTTTCAGTACAAAAGTGTCCTTTTTAGTTTTATGCGGGCTAAATTTACGAATTGTCTCTGTAAATCGAAGAAATGAAAACTGTCGCATTTATCCTTTTGAATCAACAAGTTAAATAAATGGCGTTATAATACAGGAAAATTATACAGCGTTCGATCATTTCCCTTTCGCTCACAAAGCTGGTTCGCTCACACAAACCTAACCTAAACTAATGCAACCTACCTTAACCTAACATAGTCTACGTTTTCCAACTTAAGCAAACATGAATAACCTATGATTAAAGGCTAGATTAGGTTAGTTGAGGTATGAGTGACTAGATAATAAAGTGACTCCAATCCTTACAGTCACCTAAGGTTGTGTTCGCCATTCTTCTAGTGGCACCGAGGAGCGCGCCGCCCCTCGATCTGGGTGGTGATTTGGTGCAGCAGACTGTTGCAGAGGCAGCAAGCTCCCCTGCGAAGATGGGCTCGTCTGGCACTGTTTGCAGTTCGACATCGAGGGCTTTCTTGAAGTTGTCTAACGAGACGCCCCTCATGTCTCTTACTCGCCGTGGGAGTTTGTTAAAGAGACGTGGTCCTCTGTGTGATAACCAGCCCTCTCGCAGAGAGACCATAGCACCCCGGTTTTTCATCTGGGGGATATCACATTGCCATCCTCTCCTATCACTGAATTGTATGACTATCGGGGTATGTAGGTTTGGTACTAAACCCTCTGCGATTTTCCGCGTGTAAATTATTAGATAACGTTCTCTTTTACGGCCCAACGAGTACAGTTTCAGTGATCTTAAACGCTCCTAATAGTGTAGTTGCTTGACCAAGTTTATATGTGAGGTGAAATTCCTTTGTACACTCGCTAAGTCATTTATTTCACATGCTTTGTATGGGGGTGTTAATATGTTACAGTATTCAAGCCGCGGTAGCACTAGAGATTTGAAGAGCGTTATCATAGGCAATTCACCGCGTGTTTTAAAAGTACGCAGAATCCAACCTGTTAGACTTTTCGCAGCTGCAACTTTAAATCCCATATTTTCTGACATTAACACTCCAAGGTCTTTCACACTGTCTTTACGTTCAATTATGTGGTTGGATTCTGTTACGTAATTTGTATTTTCTTTAATGACACCGTGCCATTCCTTGCCCTACCCTACCGTACCCTTCAATTATCTTCCTTGCCATCCTCGCCTCTAATTTACTCAACCCTACCCCTACCCTACTCTGCATTCCATTCCACTCCACTGCTCTGCCCTACCTCCTCTTGCCCTGCCCAGCCTTGGCCCAGCCTTGCAATACCCTTACCCTTCATTCGTCTCCCCTACCCTACCTTACACTACCATGCAATTCTCTCCCTTCCCATTCTCGCCTCTAATTGGAGGTGTTTGGTGTTGTGGTGAAATAAATAAATAATAGATTACCCCCCCCCCCCCTAGCCTACTCTGCATTCCATTCCATTCCACTCCACACCTCTGCCCCACCCTCTCTTGCCCTGTAATACCCTGCTGTACCCTCCCTTACCCTTCATTCCTCTCCCCTACCGTACCGTACCCCTGCCATGACCTGCCGTGCATGCCTAGGCCACCACCACACTCACTCCCCGGTAATAACCCAGTTCTTGTGAATGTGTCGTGACTCAGGACTGTTCCGAGGCTGGCTGGAGAAATGAGGGAAGGAATATGAGTGGGAGTGATGGTTGAAGGCAGTGGGGGTAGAGGGATGGTTGAAGGTAGTGGGGGTAGAGGGATGGTTGAAGGCAGTGGGGGTGGGGGGATGGTTGAAGGCAGTGGGGGTAGAGGGATGGTTGAAGGTAGTGGGGGTAGAGGGATGGTTGAAGGTAGTGGGGGTGGGGGGATGGTTGAAGGTAGTGGGGGTAGAGGGATGGTTGAAGGTAGTGGGGGGGGGGGATGGTTGAAGGCAGTGAGGGGAGAGGGATGGATGAAGGCAGTGGGGGTAGAGAGATGGTTGAAGGTAGTGGGGGTGGGGGGATGGTTGAAGGTAGTGGGGGGGGGGGAGGGTTGAGGGTAGTGGGGGTGGGGGATGGTTGAAGGCAGTGGGGGTAGAGTGATGGTTGAAGGCAGTGGGGGTAGGGATGGTGAAGGTAGTGGGGGGGGGATGGTTGAAGGTAGTGGGGGTGGGGGGATGGTTGAAGGCAGTGGGGGTGGGGATGGTTGAAGGTAGTGGGGGTGGGGGGATGGTTGAAGGTAGTGGGGGGTGGATGGTTGAAGGTAGTGGGGGGGGGGATGGTTGAAGGTAGTGGGGGTGGGGGATGGTTGAAGGTAGTGGGGGTGGGGGATGGTTGAAGGCAGTGGGGTGGGGGGATGGTTGAAGGTAGTGGGGGTGGGGGATGGTTGAAGGTAGTGGGGGTGGGGGGATGGTTGAAGGCAGTGGGGGTAGAGGGATGGTTGAAGGTAGTGGGGGTGGGGGATGGTTGAAGGTTAGTGGGGGTAGAGGGATGGTTGAAGGTAGTGGGGGTGGGGGGGGATGGTTGAAGGTAGTGGGGGTAGAGGGATGGTTGAAGGTAGTGGGGGTGGGGGATGGTTGAAGGTAGTGGGGGGGGGGGGATGGTTGAAGGTAGTGGGGGGTGGGGGGATGGTTGAAGGTAGTGGGGGTGGGGGGATGGTTGAAGGTAGTGGGGGTGGGGGGATGGTTGAAGGTAGTGGGGGTGGGGGATGGTTGAAGGTAGTGGGGGTGGGGGGATGGTTGAAGGTAGTGGGGGTGGGGGGATGGTTGAAGGTAGTGGGGGTGGGGGATGGTTGAAGGTAGTGGGGGGGGGGGGATGGTTGAAGGTAGTGGGGGTGGGGGGATGGTTGAAGGTAGTGGGGGTGGGGGTAGAGGGATGGTGAAGGTAGTGGGGGTGGGGGGATGGTTGAAGGCAGTGGGGTGGGGGGATGGTTGAAGGCAGTGGGGGTGGGGGGATGGTTGAAGGTAGTGGGGGTGGGGGGATGGTTGAAGGCAGTGGGGGTGGGGGGGGGATGGTTGAAGGCAGTGGGGGGTGGGGGGATGGTTGAAGGTAGTGGGGGTGGGGGGATGGTTGAAGGCAGTGGGGGTGGGGGGATGGTTGAAGGTAGTGGGGGTGGGGGGATGGTTGAAGGCAGTGGGGGTGGGGGGGATGGTTGAAGGCAGTGGGGGGTAGGGATGGTTGAAGGTAGTGGGGGTGGAGGGATGGTTGAAGGTAGTGGGGGTGGGGGGATGGTTGAAGGTAGTGGGGGTGGAGGGATGGTTGAAGGCAGTGGGGGTGGGGGGATGGTTGAAGGTAGTGGGGGTGGGGGGATGGTTGAAGGCAGTGGGGGTGGGGGGATGGTTGAAGGTAGTGGGGGTGGGGGGATGGTTGAAGGCAGTGGGGGTGGAGGGATGGTTGAAGGTAGTGGGGGTGGGGGGATGGTTGAAGGCAGTGGGGGTGGGGGGATGGTTGAAGGTAGTGGGGGTGGGGGGGATGGTTGAAGGCAGTGGGGGTAGAGGGATGGTTGAAGGTAGTGGGGGTGGGGGGATGGTTGAAGGTAGTGGGGGGTGGGGGGATGGTTGAAGGTAGTGGGGGTAGAGGGATGGTTTGAAGGTAGTGGGGGTGGGGGGATGGTTGAAGGTAGTGGGGGTAGAGGGATGGTTGAAGGCAGTGGGGGTGGGGGGATGGTTTGAAGGCAGTGGGGGTGGGGGGATGGTTGAAGGCAGTGGGGGTGGGGGGATGGTTGAAGGTAGTGGGGGTGGGGGGATGGTTGAAGGCAGTGGGGGTGGGGGGATGGTTGAAGGCAGTGGGGGTGGGGGGATGGTTGAAGGTAGTGGGGGTGGGGGGATGGTTGAAGGCAGTGGGGGTGGGGGGATGGTTGAAGGTAGTGGGGGTGGGGGGATGGTTGAAGGTAGTGGGGGTGGGGGGATGGTTGAAGGCAGTGGGGGTGGAGGGATGGTTGAAGGTAGTGGGGGTGGGGGGATGGTTGAAGGCAGAGGGGGTGGGGGGATAGTTGAAGGTAGTGGGGGTGGGGGGATGGTTGAAGGCAGTGGGGGTGGGGGGATGGTTGAAGGCAGTGGGGGTGGGGGGATGGTTGAAGGCAGTGGGGGTGGGGGGGGGGATGGTTGAAGGTAGTGGGGGTGGGGGGATGGTTGAAGGGAGTGGGGGTAGAGGGATGGTTGAAGGCAGTGGGGGTAGAGAGATGGTTGAAGGTAGTGGGGGTGGGGGGATGGTTGAAGGTAGTGGGGCTAGCGGGATGGTTGAAGGTAGTGGGGGGTGGGGGGATGGTTGAAGGTAGTGGGGGTGGGGGGATGGTTGAAGGTAGTGGGGGGTGGGGGGATGGTTGAAGGTAGTGGGGGTGGGGGGATGGTTGAAGGCAGTGGGGGGTAGAGGGATGGTTGAAGGTAGTGGGGGTAGAGGGATGGTGAAGGTAGTGGGGGTAGAGGGATGGTGAAGGTAGTGGGGGTAGAGGGATGGTTGAGGTAGTGGGGGTGGGGGATGGTTGAAGGCAGTGGGGGTAGAGGGATGGTTGAAGGTAGTGGGGGTGGGGGGATGGTTGAAGGCAGTGGGGGTGGGGGGATGGTTGAAGGTAGTGGGGGTGGGGGGATGGTTGAAGGCAGTGGGGGTAGAGGGATGGTTGAAGGTAGTGGGGGTGGGGGGATGGTTGAAGGCAGTGGGGGTGGGGGGATGGTTGAAGGCAGTGGGGGTGAGGGGATGGTTGAAGGCAGTGAGGGTGGGGGGATGGTTGAAGGTAGGGGGGTGGGGGGATGGTTGAAGGTAGGGGGGGTGGGGGGATGGTTGAAGGCAGTGAGGGTGGGGGGATGGTTGAAGGCAGTGAGGGTGGGGGGATGGTTGAAGGCAGTGAGGGTGGGGGGATGGTTGAAGGCAGTGAGGGTGGGGGGATGGTTGAAGGTAGTGGGGGGGGGATGGTTGAAGGCAGTGGGGGTGGGGGGATGGTTGAAGGCAGTGAGGGTGGGGGGATGGTTGAAGGTAGTGGGGTGGGGGGATGGTTGAAGGCAGTGAGGGTGGGGGGATGGTTGAAGGCAGTGAGGGTGGGGGGATGGTTGAAGGCAGTGAGGGTGGGGGGATGGTTGAAGGTAGGGGGGGTGGGTGGATGGTTGAAGGCAGTGAGGGTGGGGGGATGGTTGAAGGCAGTGGGGGTGGGGGGATGGTTGAAGGCAGTGGGGGTGGGGGGATGGTTGAAGGTAGGGGGGGTGGGGGGATGGTTGAAGGCAGTGGGGTGGGGGGATGGTTGAAGGCAGTGGGGGTGGGGGGATGGTTGAAGGCAGTGAGGGTGGGGGGATGGTTGAAGGTAGGGGGGGTGGGGGGATGGTTGAAGGCAGTGGGGGTGGGGGGATGGTTGAAGGCAGGGGGGGTGGGGGGATGGTTGAAGGTAGGGGGGGTGGGGGGATGGTTGAAGGTTTATTATATTTTCGTCCAGCTGATGGTACATTGAATTCCTTAGCCACCGATTTATCAATATATACCTAGTGGAAATATATGAAACTTATGTTTGCGCCATATTTATGCCACGTTTTCACAACTACACATTTATTTCGAATCAAAATGTGCTGATTAGCCGAGTAATAAAGAAGGGACCATGACAATTTTCCCTTAGCTGAAAATAAACAGACGTTAGTAGGGGTGGAGGGATGGGGAGGCAGAAGAATCGCTGGGGTGGAAGGGGGGGGGGGGGGGACTTTATAGGGGGAATGCAACGGGGATGGTTTTGGAAAGGAATGGACATGTATAGGAGGTGGAGATAAGGTAGAATTAGTTCATGTTTAAGGGGAGATATCCACTTGAGGGATTTTTTTCTTGACTCCTTTCTCCCTCATGTTTAGCCCCATTGTTTTCCTAATGTTAAGACGTTCGCCCCATTATTTTGACGATTTTAAGAACTTTCAACCCATTTCTGTCAATTTTAAGACCTTTCCTGCCATTTAGGTGTCGATTTTATCCTGGCGAGCGATAGCGAGCCTGTAATTTAAGAGGAACCGGCATTCAGCCGGTTCATTTTTCTACCGAAAAATGTACAAATTTATCTTGAAAGGGGCTCAAGGGGGTGTAATCTTAAGCTTGAAGGATATCTACGGACCAAACTAAAAAGCTCCCCTTAATGGAGCGTAAAGGCAAGTATGGGGCTAGCTATACGTAGGCTGGGAGGATAGGGGAAGAAGCAAGGAATTTAAAGGGAAGGATTTCTGCAAAGCCTTTATCTGTTTATTTGTTTATTTTTATATTTTCCTTTTTTTTTATTTTGTGTTCTGATAATATTTCAGATTTCTTTGGAATTATATATTTTCAAATAAGAATAAAGGTAGTTTAATCGAACTGGCTGCATTCTTAGAAATCCTTATAATATTATGAAAGTTGTCATATTTATATTGTCGAAACATTTGTCGGGTAAAGTTATCGCGTGACCCTCTTCCACCCCCCCCCCCACCCCCCCCCCCACACACACACACACACACTCCCTATCATGACAAATAGTGTGGACATAGCAGAGACTTAGAGAATAAGTAAAGCTGACAGAGCCGGTCAATTGGTTGTGATTATGGTATGATGTGTTTATTCCCGTCCCATCCCTCCAGTCTTATCCTGACACACCCATAGTTCTCAGTCTCGCGTGAAGAGCATTTGTTTTCTTATTTCTGCAATCTAAGGGTTGGTAGTTTATTCAGTCATATGTAGAATTAAGTCTTGTCACAGATTCAGCAGTATTCCAACCTTAAGGGGAGGTTTTTAGTTTGTTTTCTACTCCTCCAGCAATCTTAAAATTCCACCCCCTTGACCCCCTTTCAAGATAAATTTGTACATTTTTCGGTAGAAAAATTTCCCGGCCAAAGGCCGGTTTCTCTTAAATTACAGGTTCGCTATCGCTCGCCAGGATAAAATCGACACCTAAATGGCATGAAAGCTCTTAAAATTGACAGAATGGGGCAGAAATTCTTAAAATCACCAAACTAATGGGGCAAACGTCTTAAAATCTCAAAATCAATGGGGCTAGACATGAGGGAGAAAGGGGTCAAGACAAAAGTCCCTCAAGTGGAAATCTGCCCTTAATGATCAGTCATATTTATGGAATAGGATTGTGTACGAATTGGACAGAAAATAAAGTTATCCGCCGCAAGCAAATGTCCCTTATTAGAAGGAAAAAAAATGAACCTAAATCGATGCATATACTTGTCAACATTTCTGGATACCCGGTGTTTGAAGACTATCAAGTCATAGTAAGGAAGGAAAGTGGTCTGAGGGAGGGCGTTGCAAAGCTTTCTTATAAGATTAAAGTTTATTACTGAGTGAGTTCGACAGCTAAACTATGGGTGAACATTTATTGAAAGATGTTCACCACCTACTCTTCGTGTTAGAGGGTATGAACAGAGACAGTTAGATTGTATATAATTAAAAACGTAATAATAATATTCGCAAAGTATTATGGTAAGAGGTGTGAGTAAGGAGTCGATCTGACAGAAATTAATATTGTCCTATGTGCGGTGAACAGCATAAAGGACGACTCACCCAATTGTAATCTATATTCAACGCAAGTAAGACAATAACAGGCTTTATTATATTCAACGCAAGCAAGCCAATAACAGGTTTTATTATATTCAACGCAAGCAAGACAATAACAGGCTTTATTATATTCAACGCAAGCAAGGCAATAACAGGCTTTATTATATTCAACGCAAGCAAGCCAATAACAGGTTTTATTATATTCAATGCAAGCAAGACAATAACAGGTTTTATTATATTCAACGCAAGCAAGACAATAACAGGTTTTATTATATTCAACGCAAGCAAGACAATAACAGGCTTTATTATATTCAATGCAAGCAAGGCAATAACAGGCTTTATTATATTCAACGCAAGCAAGACAATAACAGGCTTTATTATATTCAACGCAAGCAAGACAATAACAGGCTTTATTATATTCAACGCAAGCAAGACAATAACAGGTTTTATTATATTCAATGCAAGCAAGACAATAACAGGCTTTATTATATTCAATGCAAGCAAGGCAATAACAGGCTTTATTATATTCAACGCAAGCAAGACAATAGCAGGTTTTATTATATTCAACGCAAGCAAGACAATAACAGGCTTTATTATATTCAACGCAAGCAAGGCAATAACAGGCTTTATTATATTCAACGCAAGCAAGACAATAACAGGTTTTATTATATTCAACGCAAGCAAGACAATAACAGGTTTTATTATATTCAACGCAAGCAAGGCAATAACAGGTTTTATTATATTCAACGCAAGCAAGACAATAACAGGCTTTATTATATTCAACGCAAGCAAGACAATAACAGGCTTTATTATATTCAACGCAAGCAAGGCAATAACAGGCTTTATTATATTCAACGCAAGCAAGGCAATAACAGGATTTATTATATTCAATGCAAGCAAGGCAATAACAGGCTTTATTATATTCAACGCAAGCAAGACAATAACAGGTTTTATTATATTCAACGCAAGCAAGGCAATAACAGGCTTTATTATATTCAACGCAAGCAAGACAATAACAGGCTTTATTATATTCAATGCAAGCAAGACAATAACAGGCTTTATTATATTCAACACAAGCAAGACAATAACAGGCTTTATTATATTCAACGCAAGCAAGGCAATAACAGGCTTTATTATATTCAACGCAAGCAAGACAATAACAGGTTTTATTATATTCAACGCAAGCAAGACAATAACAGGCTTTATTATATTCAACGCAAGCAAGACAATAACAGGCTTTATTATATTCAACGCAAGCAAGGCAATAACAGGCTTTATTATATTCAACGCAAGCAAGACAATAACAGGTTTTATTATATTCAACGCAAGCAAGACAATAATAGGCTTTATTATATTCAACGCAAGCAAGACAATAACAGGCTTTATTATATTCAACGCAAGCAAGACAATAACAGGCTTTATTATATTCAACGCAAGCAAGACAATAACAGGCTTTATTATATTCAACGCAAGCAAGACAATAACAGGCTTTATTATATTCAACGCAAGCAAGGCAATAACAGGCTTTATTATATTCAATGCAAGCAAGGCAATAACAGGCTTTATTATATTCAACGCAAGCAAGACAATAACAGGTTTTATTATATTCAACGCAAGCAAGGCAATAACAGGCTTTATTATATTCAACGCAAGCAAGACAATAACAGGCTTTATTATATTCAACGCAAGCAAGACAATAACAGGCTTTATTATATTCAACACAAGCAAGACAATAACAGGCTTTATTATATTCAATGCAAGCAAGGCAATAACAGGCTTTATTATATTCAACGCAAGCAAGACAATAACAGGTTTTATTATATTCAACGCAAGCAAGGCAATAACAGGCTTTATTATATTCAACGCAAGCAAGACAATAACAGGTTTTATTATATTCAACGCAAGCAAGACAATAACAGGCTTTATTATATTCAACGCAAGCAAGACAATAACAGGCTTTATTATATTCAACGCATGCAAGACAATAACAGGCTTTATTATATTCAACGCAAGCAAGACAATAACAGGCTTTATTACATTCAACGCAAGCAAGACAATAACAGGCTTTATTATATCCCAGATGCTTCAGATCTTGGCTTTAAGGGGAGATATCCACCTGGAGGATTTTTTTCTGGACCCCTTTCTCCCTCATGTTTAGCACCGTTGCTTTTGAGATTTTAAGACGTTCGCCCCATTAGTTTGACGATTTTAAGAACCCTCGCCCCATTTAAGTCAATTTTAAGACCATTCGTGCCATTTAGGTGTCGATTTTTTCCTGGCGAGCGATAGCGATCCTGTAATTTAAGGGGAACCGGCTTACGGCCGGGACATTTTTCTACCGAAAAATGTACACATTTATCTTGAAAGGAGGTTTAGGGGGAGTAATATTAAGCTTGATGGAGGTCTAGGGAATCAACTAAAAACCTCCCCTTAACGGGAGATGGTATTTGAATATATAAATAAGTAGACTCCCAAAAAATAACCACTGTCCCCTTAATTAAGGGGGGTGACCTGCTTTTGTTATTTCTGTCCTTTTCTCTCTTTCTCCGGCTTGTATCCATTCGGCCCCATTCAGCCAACTATTTTAAGACGTTTATCCCCATCTAGGTGTCGATTTCTTCCTGGCGGGCGATAGCGAGCCAGAATTATATGAAGAAATCCAGCTTCGCCGGAGAAATTTTTCTATCGAAAAATTTACAAATTTAGCCTGCTGTCTAACAAAAATAAGAAATATGCTGGCTCGCTACCGCTCGCCATTAAGAAATTGACACCTGGATGGGGATAAACGTCTTAAAACAGTAGGCTGAATGGGGCCAAATGGATACAAGCCAGAGAAAGATAGAAAAGGACAGAACAAAAACAGGTCACCCCCCTTAAAGGTTCAAAGATTGGAATCTTATATATGCTGAGAACTGTACCAATTATATATGCTGATAACTGTACCAATTACCTCAAATAATCTGAGGAAAAAAAATCAACATCTCAGTCTCATACACCTCCAAACGCCCTCCCAACCACTGAAGCTCACCCAGGACCGCCCAAGTCTTTTATTGGTAGCCTTCAGATAACTCCCTCCCAACCACTGAAGCTCACCCAGGACCCCCCAAGTCTTTTATTGGTAGCCTTCAGATAACTCCCTCCCAACCACTGAAGCTCACCCAGGACCGCCCAAGTCTTTTATTGGTAGCCTTCAGATAACTCCCTCCCAACCACTGAAGCTCACCCAGGACCGCCCAAGTCTTTTATTGGTTAGCCTTCAGATAACTCCCTCCCAACCACTGAAGCTCACCCAGGACCGCCCAAGTCTTTTATTGGTAGCCTTCAGATAACTCCCTCCCAACCACTGAAGCTCACCCAGGACCGCCCAAGTCTTTTATTGGTAGCCTTCAGATAACTCCCTCCCAACCACTGAAGCTCACCCAGGACCGCCCAAGTCTTTTATTGGTAGCCTTCAGATAACTCCCTCCAACCACTGAAGCTCACCCAGGACCGCCCAAGTCTTTTATTGGTAGCCTTCAGATAACTCCCTCCCAACCACTGAAGCTCACCCAGGACCGCCCAAGTCTTTTATTGGTAGCCTTCAGATAACTCCCTCCCAACCACTGAAGCTCACCCAGGACCGCCCAAGTCTTTTATTGGTAGCATTCAGATAACTTGGAGCATAGACACCAATATATACAGTATGCATTATGTTGTGATCTGTCTTGAGATAATTATGTCAATAATCATGCAACATACCATTTTTTAGCTTTCTTATTCCCTTTGAACTTCATGCAGGCTAATCCTTATCATCACACCAATGGGTTGTTGTTGTTGTTGTTGTTCCCCAAGCTGCCTGGCCGAACAGCCCCAAGGCCCCGAGCAAGGCCAAGGCCATAACCGAGCGCCCCCACAGAACCCTCCCTGTCGACCACAATAAAGCCTGGGTGACCGAAGCCACTCCATGGCAGGGAGCTGAAGAGGGTGCGGAAATGCCCGGGAAACCAAAGACCCACCCAGGGCCCTGTGCCCCTCAGCAATTATGAAGAGAAAGTTGAGGGGCAAAGGAAAAATGTGATGCTTTGGCTTCCAATCTTGGTAGATTGGGAGGTCAATCCACGGAAGAGACGCCGTCACTTGAGATCTAGAAAATATATAAGTTAAAGGAACAGTCAGAGTAAGCTATGGGTATGGCAGAGATCGCTCAGTTCTCACTCTGATAGACCAGCCCATCACCATATGACTAGAACCCAATCCTCTCAGCATCAGCTAGGAAAGGCCCTAGAAAGCCGCCTTTGGCGGGGGGATAGCTCCCCTATTTCAACCCCTTTCAGGGTTAGGCACCCGCCATCAGGGTTAGGCACCCTCCAATGGGTGATTGTGAGTTATAGGAGATAATTACGTTTTGCACCTAGTATATTATATATATATATATATATATAAAAAAGTTGTCAAGGTGTTTATGATTATAGTCCGTTCATTCTAGGTTGGGCAGAAATTATAATCTCTAACCTCTCATAACTCAAAATGGGCTAGAGCAAATGAGCTGTCAATTTGCACACCTATTCCCTAGCCAAGTCTTCCTATTTGGTAGAAATATTAACTCGATTACTCCAGTCCTTTTTGAGTTATGAGAGGTTAGGGGTTACGATTTCTGCCCAACCTAGAATGAACAGACTATAGTGATGCTGAATCTACTTTCGTTTATAAGGAACGGATATACATTTACAAAGTACGATATATCGTTTTTTATATAAAGGGCTAGTATAGGCAGATATTCACTTTATAAATTACGGTACCCAAGAATTTACGAGAGGTTTGCAATATGGTTCAGGTGTTAAGAAAAGTTGGCATAAACCTCCCCATAGGTAATTTACAACGAGAGGTTTGCAATATGGTTCAGGTGTTAAGAAAAGTTGGCATAAACCTCCCCATTGGTAATTTACAACGAGAGGTTTGCAATATGGTTCAGGTGTTAAGAAAAGTTGGCATAAACCTCCCCATAGGTAATTTACAACGAGAGGTTTGCAATATGGTTCAGGTGTTAAGAAAAGTTGGCATAAACCTCCCCATTGGTAATTTACACCGAGAGGTTTGGAATATGGATCAGGTGTTAAGAAAAGTTGGCATAAACTCCCCATTGGTAATTTACAACGAGAGGTTTGCAATATGGTTCAGGTGTTAAGAAAAAGTTGGCATAAACCTCCCCATTGGTAATTTACAACGAGAGGTTTGCAATATGGTTCAGGTGTTAAGAAAAGTTGGCATAAACCTCCCCATTGGTAATTTACAACGAGAGGTTTGCAATATGGTTCAGGTGTTAAGAAAAGTTGGCATAAACCTCCCCATTGGTAATTTACAACGAGAGGTTTGCAATATGGTTCAGGTGTTAAGAAAAGTTGGCATAAGCCTCCCCATAGGTAATTTTGGCTTAAATCTACATAGACAAGCCCCGCCCCGCCCAAACTATCCCTTGATCCTCCCTAATCCCAACTTATCCCGTATCATTGTAGCTACATCATGGTCTGTTTGTGACCGCGCCCTTTCCACTCCCTATCCACCGCCCTCAAGGGGAGATTGCTCGTTTTTCTGGTCCCCCTTCTTCCTCGTGTTTAGCCCCATTAGTTTTCAGATTTTAAGACGTTCGGCCCATTAGTTTGGCGATGTTAAGACCTTTCGCCCCAGTTTTTTGTCAATAGTAAGACTTTTCGTCATTAAATTAAGTGTCGATTTTTTCCTGGCGAGCGATAGCGAGCCTGTAATTTTAGAGGAATTGGCCTTCGGCCGGCGAAAAATGTACAAATTTATCTTGAAGGAGGGTTTTGGGTGGGTTTTTTTTAAAGCTTGATGGAAGTCTAGGGAGGAAACTAATATAAAATATTAAAAAAATATATAAATGAGCCAATAAATAAACTCTTCAACCCAAGAATGAAACGTTATTATAATCTTTCTATATTCAACAGCTGAGCTCCGGAACTCTCTCCCAGAATCAGTCTTTCCCGCTTCCTGTGACTTAAATTGCTTCAACCTCCGTGTGTCCAGGCATTTTGGCTCGAAGGTCCCATGATGTTGGCCCTGTCACTCTTTCAACTGATTATTCACACTCGGAGGTGGCCAGAAGTGTGTTGATGGGCACGGAGAGTTACATGCCAGTCTATTATTAGCTTCATCCTTCACTGCTGCCCAGCCTACTCCACTTTGACCTTTCGTGCGCCTTCCCCCCTCCCCACCCCCCCACCACCCCACCCCCCACCACCACCACCACACTTACAGTAGACTTGTCATCACTTTATTTTATCCCCCCCTCAGTTACTAACCCATCTGTCCCCTACTAACTTCCTAATCCTGCCACGGACATTAGTTCCAGGGCAGTAATTCCCTTTCCAATGTTCCCTTACCCACTCTAAACCACTGTTTGGACACTTGATCCTCAGTGTTTTGGAGGACAAGCAACCTAGAAGGGTCACTAGATCTGTTGTTGCTTGATTTCCTTTGTACTCCTTTGTACTTCCACAAGGGACTGGAGAGGGGCTGCAGTCCTGGCGCTATTCTTGACATAATGTGCACTGGCTTAAGGGGAGATTTCCACTTGAGGGACTTTTTGCTGGACCCCTTTCTCCCTCATGTTTAGCCCCATTGCTTGTGAGATTTTAAGACTTAAGCCCCATTATTTTGGCGATCTTAAGAACTTTCGCCCCATTTCTGTCAATTTTAAGATCTTTCGTGCCAATTAGGTGTCGATTTTTCCCTGGCGAGCGATAGCGAGCCTGTAATTTAAGAGGATCCGGCCTTTGGCCGGGAAATTTTTCTACCGAAAAATGTACAAATTTATCTTGAAAGGGGGTCAAGGGGGTGTAATCGTAAGCTTGATGGATATATTAGGAACACAGTAAAAACCTCCCCTTAACAACCCATATGGGTTTATAGCCTTTGAAGTCCTATTACTGTAGAACTAACTAACTAATCACTACCACCCATGACATACAGGGTGTCTATGTAATATATATATATATATATATATATATACAGTATATATTTGGCCTCTTACACCCCACCTACCACCCTTCCTAACAGTCCGGCTTACTTTGTTCACCTTCCTTAAGTTATGCATATTTATTTCAGCTTCATCACCACCCAATCTGTCTTTCGTCACCTTTTACACGACACATCAAAGGGAGTACAAAGGGAGTACAAAGGAAATCAAGCAACAACAGATCTAGTGACCCTTCTAGGTTGCTTGTCCTCCAAAACACTGAGGATCAAGTGTCCAAACAGTGGTTTAGAGTGGGTAAGGGAACATTGGAAAGGGAATTACTGCCCTGGAACTAATGTCCGTGGCATCCTTTCATCTCGCCCTCTATCACCACTCATCCTTTCCTCCCCTAATTTATTTCATTTCCAATTCTACTTAAATATATACGGTATACATTTAAAGTGTATGTTACACTATGAGTATGTTTGTCCCCACCCTCTACCTCCACCCAATCTGTTCAGGCATATCACCCATCCCCTACAACTCCCACCATACCTTTTGCTTTAGTACACCAAGTATGCCTATATTTAGTACACCAAGTATGCCTATATTTAGTACACCAAGTATGCCTATATTTAGTACACCAAGTATGCCTATATTTAGTACACCAAGTATGCCTATATTAGTACACCAAGTATGCCTATATTTAGTACACCAAGTATGCCTATATTTAGTACACCAAGTATGCCTATATTTAGTACACCAAGTATGCCTATATTTAGTACACCAAGTATGCTATATTTAGTACACCAAGTATGCCTATATTTAGTACACCAAGTATGCCTATATTTAGTACACCAAGTATGCCTATATTTAGTACACCAAGTATGCCTATATTTAGTACACCAAGTATGCCTATATTTAGTACACCAAGTATGCCTATATTTAGTACACCAAGTATGCCTATATTTAGTACACCAAGTATGCCTATATTTATTTGAACGTAACCTCTGGAAATAGTTTCTAATTTCACTTAATGTTACATTCCGTTCTTCCATCTCCCCCTCCATTTCTTCCACCACCATATACTTCCACTTCTTCCTCTATCACCCACCCACTCACTCTGGGCCTATTTAGCGCTGCCAGATAGGAGTGGAGGTGGAGGCGGTGACTGAGGAGACGTAGTGTTGGAGAAGAGACCGGCGGCAAGGGCTGTCGGAACCCGTCACTCACACGTCAAACAAGGGAAATAGAAGCCACTGCAGAGGATGAGGGGGTGGTGGGTGGGGAGAGAGGGAGAAGGTAGGGAGGGAGAAGGGGGGGATGGGGAAGCTGGGGAAGTGAAATAGAAGCCAGTGCAGAGGAGGGGGAGGTGAAGGAGAGGGAGAACGGGCGGATGGGGAAGGTGGGGAAGTGAAATAGAAGCCAGTGCAGAGGATGGGGGGGGGGGGGGGGATAGAGAGGAGAGGATGGGGAGGTAAGAGGAGTAGGGGGGATTGGGGAATATGGATTGAGAGGTGAGGATGGGGAAGTAAACATGGGAGAAGGAGAAATGAGAGGTAAGGGAGCCTGGTAAAGGGGGTTTAAGGGGGTGGTGGTTATTGTTTTGGTCTATTAATATTATTAATATATATATATAATCGGTATATATATATATATATATATATATATATATATATATATATATATATATATATATATATATAATCTATATATATATATATAATTTATATTCCTTTATTTTTTAGTTTCCTTGCTAGACTTCCATCAAGCTTAAAAAAACACCCCTAGACCCCCCTTCAAGATAAATTTGTACATTTTCGGTAGAAATATGTCCTGTGCGAAGGCCGGTTCCTCTTAAAATTACAGGCTCGTTATCGCTTGCCAGGATAAAATCGACACCTAAATATCACGAAAGGTCTTAAAATTTACAACGAAATGGGGTGAAAGGTGTTCAAATTTCTCCAGTAATAAAATATTTTTAGTAACATAGGTCCTTCTTAAACTGCATAAAATTATCTAATTTTAGCCAAAATCAAAGATAAAAAGGCGTCATGGTGCTGAAGGGGTTAAGGGGAGAATTCCACTTGAGGGACTTTTTTCTTGACCCCTTTCTCCCTCATGTTTAACCCCATTGCTTTTGAGATTTTAAGAAGTTTGCCCAATTATTTTGACGATTTTAAGAACTTTCAACCCATTTCTGTCAATTTTAAGACCTTTCGTGCCATTTAGGTGTCGAATTTATCCTGGCGAGCGATAGCGAGCCTGTAATTTAAGAGGAACCGGCTTGCAGCCGGAACATTTTTCTACCGAAAAATGTACAAATTTATCTTGAAAGGGGCTCAAGGTGGTGTAATCTTAAGCTTGAAGTATATCTAGGGACCAAACTAAAAACCTCCCCTTAACACATCAATGCTAGTTCATGTGTATGTCAATATATTAAATGACCAAAGTGTTGAGATATTTACCTGATGTTTGGTGTAGTATTATATTCGTATGATCAAGTGTGATATTTGTTGTGGCAAGGTTGTCAATCTCTATGTCTTAAAAGTCTTCTCTCGACAATATTCGACTCAATATGTAAATTCCTGCAAACCTTGGATGTGATCATTTAATATATCTTGTGAGTCTGTTTATATTAAATTGGTTAGGCTTTTCTAAAAAAAAAAAAAAAAAAAAAAAAAAAACGTTCATAACACCAACCCAAAATGAAATTAATGAAAGCTTGTGATTCTCCCATGATTCGAACCAAAGACATCACATGCTTAACTTACAATCTATATATAATCAATTATATATTCAGGATTTGTTTAGTTTTGTGGACAGTATTATTCATTCATTTATCAATAAAGTGGACATTGTGAAAGAGGTACATGATTGTTTTAATGTGACTGTACAGGTCCCAATTTGGTTTAAGAGTAATTTCCATAACATTATTAAATTATTGTGTCAGCTTGTTTCGCCTACAAGTATTTTCTTCCATACTTTATACTCCGTTTCTTTTCAACTGACGGTAAATTGCAAAGTTCCCATCAAGATTTCTCAGTTATTATGATGATTTTGTTGTGAAATATGGTGCTAATTATATAAACTTGGTCCTACTATGATGCAAAGATATAATAGTTTCATATTTTCCCATTAAGTATCGATACATTAGCTGCTAAGGGATTCAATTTATCGTTAGATGAAAAGAAACGAGTATAGTTTCATTCCTCTACAATTTGAAGTAAAGTTAAATATGGTGGCAATATTTAGGTTAGATTTGGAGTAGTTCCAAGCCTCTTGACCGGCATGTCTTAATTTTGGATTACCGTACGTTAACATTCCTTTCACATTTTCATTACGAGAGAGAGAGAGAGAGAGAGAGAGAGAGAGAGAGAGAGAGAGAGAGAGAGAGAGAGGAGGGGGGGGGGAAGAGAGAGAGAGGGGGTTGGGAAGGGAGAGAGGGAGGGAGGAGCGTTCGAGGAGTGTGTGAAGTACGTGTGGCATCAGAGACGCGGACAAAGAGACACATCACAAATTTGGTCATTGTGTGTTGCTGAGCAGTACCTCCACCATCTGTCCTCCTCTCAACTCTTTAAGGGGGTGAACATGCTTTCTTTGTCTCCCTTTCTCTCTTTCCCTGGCTTGTATCCATTCGATCCCATTCACCCTACTGTTTGAATACGTTTATCCCCATCCAGGTGTCGATTTCTTCCTGGGGAGCGATAGCGAGCCAGTATTGTATGGAGAAATCCGGCTTCGCCGGAGAGATTTTTCTATCGAAAAATGTACACACTTAACTTGTTGTCAAAAACATGTTTTTAAATATGCTGGCTCGGTACGGTACCGCTCGCCAGGAAAAAATCAACACTTCAATGGGGATAAACGTCTTAAAACAGTAGGCTGAATGGGGCCGAATGGATACAACCCAGAGAGAGAGGGAGAGAGAGACAAAACAAATCGAGGTGGGCCCCTTAATTGTCCTCCTCTCAACCCTTTCACTATCGAGTTTACAACAGACATTTTTCCCTCAACTTTTTCCCCCGCAGCTCCGACCTTTTAGCTTATGAAATAGTTTATGATTTGTGTCGCCTTTGATCATTTGCATTCAGTCTAAGTTGTTTATTTTCAACTGACGGTAAATTGCACAGTTCCCATCATGATTTTATCAGTTATTTTGAAGTTGTTGTAGTGAAATATGGTGCTGATTATATAAGCTTGGTCTTAATATGGTGCTGATTATATAAGCTTGGTCTTAATATGGTGCTGATTATATAAGCTTGGTCTTAATATGGTGCTGATTATATAAGCTTGGTCTTAATATGGTGCTGATTATATAAGCTTGGTCTTAATATGGTGCTGATTATATAAGCTTGGTCTTAATATGGTGCTGATTATATAAGCTTGGTCTTAATATGGTGCTGATTATATAAGCTTGGTCTTAATATGGTGCTGATTATATAAGCTTGGTCTTAATATGGTGCTGATTATATAAGCTTGGTCTTAATATGGTGCTGATTATATAAGCTTGGTCTTAATATGGTGCTGATTATATAAGGTTGGTCTTAATATGGTGCTGATTATATAAGCTTGGTCTTAATATGGTGCTGATTATATAAGCTTGGTCTTAATATGGTGCTGATTATATAAGCTTGGTCTTAATATGGTGCTGATTATATAAGCTTGGTCTTAATATGGTGGCTGATTATATAAGGTTGGTCTTAATATGGTGCTGATTATATAAGCTTGGTCTTAATATGGTGCTGATTATATAAGCTTGGTCTTAATATGGTGCTGATTATATAAGCTTGGTCTTAATATGGTGCTGATTATATAAGGTTGGTTAAGGTTAAGGGGAGGTTTTTAGTTGATTCCCTAGACTTCCATCAAGCTTAAAATTACTCCCCCTTGACCCCCTTTCAAGATAAATTTGTACATTTTTCGGTAGAAAAATGTCCCGGCCGGCTTCTTAAAATTGCAGGCTCGCTATCGCTCGCCAGTAAATAATCGACACCTAAATGGCACGAAAGGTCTTAAAATTGACAACGAAATGGGGCGAAAGGTGTTGAAATCGCCAAACTAATGGGCCGAACGTCTTATAATTTCTCGAAACTAGTGGGGCTAATCATTAGGGAGAAGGGGGTCCAGAAAAACGGTCTGCCTCCCCTTAACCAGGACATTCTCTTAATTAATATTTGGACTACGATAGGTCTCTCCCAAGCTGAATAAAGACGATGATACAAGAAAACATAAATACAAAAGCATTACATTTATATTCAGTTGTCCCTATGTAAAAAACAATCCGTAACTAACCTAAAAAACTTTAATTGAATTTTATGGTGTCTATCTTTACATAAATACAAACACATTACATTTATATTCAGTTGTCCCTATGTAAAAACAATCCGTAACTAACCTAAAAAACTTTAATTGAATTTTATGGTGTCTATCTTTACATAAATACAAACACATTACATTTATATTCAGTTGTCCCTATGTAAAAACAATCCGTAACTAACCTAAAAAACTTTAATTGAATTTTATGGTGTCTATCTTTACATAAATACAAACACATTACATTTATATTCAGTTGTCCCTATGTAAAAACAATCCGTAACTAACCTAAAAAACTTTAATTGAATTTTATGGTGTCTATCTTTACATAAATACAAACACATTACATTTATATTCAGTTGTCCCTATGTAAAAACAATCCGTAACTAACCTAAAAAACTTTAATTGAATTTTATGGTGTCTATCTTTACATAAATACAAACACATTACATTTATATTCAGTTGTCCCTATGTAAAAACAATCCGTAACTAACCTAAAAAACTGTAATTACATTTTATGGTGTCTATCTTTATATCTATCAATCAATCTAAATACCTTCCTACTTTTCTCTATACTGCGATATTCCGTAATATATATACCGTAATATATTCCTCTTAAAATTGCAGGCTCGCTATCGCTCGCCAGGAAATAATCGACACCTAAATGGCACGAAAGGTCTTAAAATTGACAACCGTAATATATTTTTCCTTTAGTTTCTCCACATTTTATAATAATGATATAAGGAATTCCCTTTTCTGTTTTCTGTTAGCTAAAGATTGGTTCTCGGTGATGGGCTGGTTCTGTTTTGTCTTTCCTGCAACATTATGTCCGTGTCTTCAGCCTTAGTATTTTGTGCAAGTCCAAAGATGAACGACACAATCAGTGGTTGAGAGAACAGATGGTTTATTTATTATGTTTTCCCCCTATGCTTAAATGGAAACTTGGTCCTTCTGAATATTCGATTTTATTTAGCAATGTTTTACGTTTGGTGTTCTATTATATATATATATATATATATATATAAGTTATATATATATATACCGGTATATATATTTTTTTTTTTTATTTTTTTTTTTTATTTTTTTTTTTTTTAGTTAAGACTGTACTTTAATATACAATTGTTATTAGTTATGATATATAACTATTGTTTTCAGCTGCATGGAAATATGACCCTCGTACGATTTCTATCTATTCGTACTAGGATTTTCTTCAATATAATTTTCTTTTACTTTTGAATTATACACAAATGGTATGCTATTAGTCTCAGCTTTCTTTCTCCATCATGAATGGCTGTACTATTAGTGTGATCCTATTATTGGCTGGGGTGACTTGCAGGAGTGGGGTCGGGAAGATAAGCTCTGGAACTTGATTCACCGCTACACTGATAAAATTCATGTATATAAAACTTAAATTAACTTTGTAGTAATATATATATAAGTACGTTCCATACCAAACACGAATAATCATTATACTTAAGGTTATTCAGTTTAGTTGAGGAGTAATTTTGTATATGCAATGGAAACAATAATTGTGTAATTATACAAGAGGTGGTGAGAGTGTACAGCGAAGGGAAATGGAAATATAATGGGTATGTGTTGTGTTTGAACGTATAACACACACACACACACACACACAAATGACGCACATATTCATACTACACATTCACCCGTACATGCCTTTAACTAATAGTGTATAGCCTACTCTCTCTCTCTCTCTCTCTCTCTCTCTCGCTCGCTCTCGCTCTCTCTCTCGCTCGCTCTCGCTCTCGCTCTCTCTCTCGCTCGCTCTCGCTCTCTCTCTCTCTCTCTCTCAAAGAAAGATGCGCTCTGGCAGGAAATGAAAAGCAAAGAACAGGAGAGACAAAAAATGTGGACGGAAACACAGCCAGAAAATTAAGCTCAGGGAGAGAGAGAGAGACAGAGAGAGAGACAGAGAGAGAGAGAGGGGGGGAAGGGGGGGAGGGTGAGAGAGTAAGAGTGAGAGTACCAGTAGCGATGCATGGAGGAGAAAGAAATATATGCGAGAATAAAAAATTAGAAAAACGGGGAGACTATGAAAGACAAAACTTACTGAGAGTTACATAGATACACAGACTACACAGACCTTATGGTTCCGGTGAGCCAGTCCGGTCATTATTACCTCCGTCAAAGAAGTTGGACGGACGTTTTTGGCTTCGTTTGTTTGTTACTAGATATCTTAAAAAGTTATAAACCAATGCTCACAAAATTTGGTGGGCAGATATAATATGCACCAAGGAAGAAGGGATTCATTTCCTCCTACCAACAAAATCCTACGGTGGCCGATGTAGGCGCTCAACCCAATGTTTACCGAGGTGCATTGTGGGATATGGGCAGCATGGCGGACCTATCCACACTCCCTCTCCTTCAACAATTCTCAAGTGAAATGTTGGTAGGGAGAATGTAGTAGGTGATCGATGGAGTGCCTCTCTCGGTAGGCGCTTTCCCTAGTGTCCATTTTTTTTTTTTTTTTTTTTTTTTTTTTTTTTTTTTTTCAAAGAGACAATGAACGGAGGAAGGAAAAACACAGATAAAACAAAAAGTTATACAATGTCTTGGCAACATTGAGTAAAAGAACAGTAAAACAGGATATTAAAAAGGAAAGCAGAAGAAAGGACAGGAAAAGATAAAAGATCTATGGGGAAAATGAAGAAGAAATAAGAGAAAGATAGAAAAGAAAGGCGGCTAAGGAAGATGAATGGGGAGGAAGGCCGAGGAGAAAGAGAAAAGAGTGAACAAGAGGATTAATGAGGAGGACAGAAGAGAAAGAGAAAAGAGGATTAATGAGGAGGACAGAAGAGAAAGAGAAAAGAGTGAACACGAGGATTAATGTGGAAACGAGGGGGAGAGGAGACCAACCATATCATTTAAATGGGTAGGGTATATTTAAATGGGTAGGGTATATTTAAATGGGTAGGGTATATTTAAATGGGTAGGGTATATTTAAATGGGTAGGGTATATTTAAATGGGTAGGGTATGTTTAAATGGGTAGGGTATGTTTAAATGGGTAGGGTATATTTAAATGGGTAGGGTATGTTTAAATGGGTAGGGTATATTTAAATGGGTAGGGTATGTTTAAATGGGTAGGGTATGTTTAAATGGGTAGGGTATATTTAAATGGGTAGGGTACATTTAAATGGGTAGGGTACATTTAAATGGGTAGGGTATATTTAAATGGGTAGGGTACATTTAAATGGGTAGGGTATATTTAAATGGGTAGGGTATATTGAAATGGGTAGGGTATATTTAAATGGGTAGGGTACATTTAAATGGGTAGGGTAAATTTTTTGGTTTATTTATTTGGTTTTTTTACTTTTTTATTTCCTCGCTAAACCCCCATAAAACTTAAAAAACACCCCCTTGACTCCTCTTTGAGATTTTTTTTTACATTTTTCAGTAGAACAAATTTCCCGGCCGCAGGCCGATTCCTCCTAAATTTATAGGCTCGCTATCGCTCGCCAGGAAAAAATCGACACCTAAATGGCACGAAAGGTCCTAATATTGAAAACGAAATGGGGTGAAAGGTCTTAAAATCGACAAACTAATAGAGAAAGCTTCTTAAAATCTCAAAACTAATGGGGATAAACGTGAGGGAGAAGGGGGCCCAGAAAATACAACTACCCCCCCTTTAAGAAATTACGAAGTATGAAAGCCAACTCCTACAACTAGCTTAAGAAGAAGATATGCACTATGTGAAAACTGCTATAACTTAATCCTTCCTGTACCAGCGACGTGTGTTATAGTTTATTCTAGCTATAGTTAGACGATTGTATGCAGTTATGAAGGATCTGTGGTAGTTCAAAGGGTTGATTAAGAGAGTTTGAAGCCTTGTAAATGCTAGAGATCCTTCGTAAACTGAATACAATCAATTAGTAGTAGCCAAAATACAATATAATGGATATCGACGGTACAGAAGGGGTTAAAAAGGAATGAAATGGAACACTTTTAACAACACCTCTTATAATTTTGCGCCATAACTTCTTAAAAACTAGTGTGCGAAAACTAAGTACCGGAGACTGCTGCCTAAAACTTGGTAATAACTTTTGGGGGCCTTTTCTACTGCCCCCGCCCCTGCCCCCCCCCCCCCCCCCCCCCCCCTATGGGCTTAAGAGGAGGGTAGGGAGAGAGGTGGTGTTCCTAATACACACACTGGGTTCCACTATGGGCTTAAGGGGAGGGTAAGTAGAGAGGTGGTGTTCCTAATACACACACCGGGTTCCACTATGGGCTTAAGAGGAGGGTAGGTAGAGAGGTGGTGTTTCTAATACACACACTGGGTTCCACTATGGGCTTAAGGAGAGGGTAGGGAGAGAGGTGGTGTTCCTAATACACACACTGGGTTCCACTATGGGCTTAAGAGGAGGGTAGGTAGAGAGGTGGTGTTCCTAATACACACACTGGGTTCCACTATGGGCTTAAGGGGAGGGTAGGGAGAGAGGTGGTGTTCCTAATACACACACTGGGTTCCACTATGGGCTTAAGGGGAGGGTAGGGAGAGAGGTGGTGTTTCTAATACACACACTGGGTTCCACTATGGGCTTAAGGGGAGGGTAGGGAGAGAGAGGTGGTGTTCCTAATACACACACTGGGTTCCACTATGGGCTTAAGGGGAGGGTAGGGAGAGAGGTGGTGTTCCTAATACACACACTGGGTTCCACTATGGGCTTAAGGGGAGGGTAGGTAGAGAGGTGGTGTTCCTAATACACACACTGGGTTCCACTATGGGCTTAAGAGGAGGGTAGGGAGAGAGGTGGTGTTCCTAATACATACACTGGGTTCCACTATGGGCTTAAGGGCAGCTTTGTTTGTTTTTCTGGCGCCCCTTCCTAATTAATGCTTAGCCCCATTTGTTGTGAGATTTTAAGACGTTCGCTCCATTAATTTTGCGATTTTAAGACCTTTTGTGCCATTTAGGTGTTGATTTTTCCCTGGCGAGCGATAGCGAGCCTGTAATTTTGAAGGAATCGGCCTTCGGCCAGGACATTTATATACCGAAAAAAAAAAAAAATCTCGAAGGGTACCGGTACCGGTAGTCTTTGGGATATTTTGTTAAGCTTGTTGGTGGTGTTGGGAATAGGCTTAACTAGAGAAAATAGGCTAAACTAAAGAAAATAATAATAGGCTAAACTAAAGAAAATAGGCTAAACTAAAGAAAATAGGCTAAACTAAAGAAAATAATAATAGGCTAAACTAAAGAAAATAATAATTATAAAAATATATTATACAAACCTCCCCTTAAGTATTATGTCACATATCAAATTATTTAGCTGCATTTATATGTCTGTTTTGTTTCTCTATGGATAGATAGATAGATATAGAGATAAGCAGGTAGAGAAACTTACTTTTAAAAAGTCCCCAGAACGGCTTATAAGGCAGAAACTAGCGAGAGTTTGAGAGAGAGAGGCAAGGATGGGAAAGTTACCTCTGGATAAAAAAAAGCCTGCAAAGGCACTGGGGTTGAGGAGAGAGAGAGAGAGAGAGAGAGAGAGAGAGAGAGAGAGATCAGTGTCGTAAAGGATATATCCAGTGAGAGTCGGAGATAACGAGTGTCAGGAGTTGGTCAGAACAACACGCCACCGAGGCTGACAGACCCTAAAAATAGATTGAGAAGAAAGAGTTAAGGTTGTTTTAAAGGGACAGTGGATATTTTGGGGGGTCTATTTATATATAATTATAGTCATATAGTTTTTAGTTTCCCCGCTAAACCTTCATCCTAGTCCTAGTGTACTGTGTGATGGCGTATTGGGATTCGAAACGTAAGATTAAAAAAACACTCCCTAGACCGCCCCCCCCGCCCCCCCCCCCTCCCCCCCCCCCCTTCAAGTTAAATTTGTACATTTTTCGATAGAACATTTTCCTGGCCGAAGGCCGGGTTTTTTTTAAATTACAGGCTCGCTCTCGCTCGCCTGGAAAAAATCGACACCTAAGTCACGAACAGTCCTAATATTGACAAAGAATTGGGGTGAAAGGTCGTAATATCTTCAAACTAATGGAACGAACGTCTTATAATCTCAATACTAATGGGGCTTAACACGAGGAAGAAGAGCAGAAAAACGACCCATCTCCCCTTAATACAGAAAGGTCAAAGGGTTCGTTATCGTCTCCCTCACTTGGATCACGCGGGTTGTTCATTTAACCCCTTCACCACCATTACCACATTTTCACAATATAACTAAATAAACGTGCTGAATCATTTGGTCCATTTGGCCCTGGTGTGAGTCGACCGGGGGGGTTATATTGGCGACAGATTCAGGTGTAATTACGGTAGAGTCAGCTGTAGACACACACACTCGGACACTCACACCCCACAACAAACAAGGAAGAAAGAAAGTGATGGAGGTGAATTGAGCTCCACCGGAAGTGTGTGTGGAGAGAGAGAGAGAGAGAGAGAGAGAGAGAGAGAGAGAGAGAGAGAGAGAGACAAAAAATACATAGAGTTACATATATACACAGACTGCACAGACCTTGCGGTCCCTACTAGGCAGTACGGACTTAATGTTAAAATATAATTTGCTACAAAGTGGAAGGCAAAGATAGCAAAGCAGAAGGCTCTCTGAAAGAGAGAGAGAGAGAGATAGAGAGGGGGGGGGGGGATTGATGTGGGAGAAATGAACTCGACCGGAAGTGTATGAGAGAGAGAGAGAGAGAGAGAGAGAGAGAGAGAGAGAGAGAGAGAGAGAGACTATCAGGTAACAGGAAGTTTTCATGACAGGTGACACGAAAAAAAATGAGTGACGTCAGAAGAGGAACAAGTGAAAGAAAATACGCAGTTTCAAGACATTTTTATATTCTTAAATAATTATACATGCATGCAGATCTAGAAATAATGTTATTGATGTATGTAGATTAAAATGAATTATTTGTGTGTTTCACGGGAACGATGACTTCTGAATATACTTCGTGTGTGTGTGTGTGTGTGAGTGAGTGAGTGAGTGAGTGAGTGTGTGTGTGTGTGTGTGTGTGTGTGTGTGTGTGTGTGTGTGTGTGTTATATGGGTATTTGTTTTTAACATAGGAGAAGCTGAGAGAAAAGAAGAACAGAGAAGATAGAATATGTAGAGAAATAAGGAGAAGAGAAGAGAAGATAGACGAAGTAGAGAATAGAAGATAAGAGAAGAGAAGAACAGAGAAGATAAACGAAGTAGAGAATAGAAGATAAGAGAAGAGAAGAACAGAGAAGATAGACGAAGTAGAGAATAGAAGATAAGAGAAGAGAAGAACAGAGAAGATAGACGAAGTAGAGAATAGAAGATAAGAGAAGAGACGAACAGAGAAGATAGACGAAGTAGAGAATAGAAGATAAGAGAAGAGAAGATAAACGAAGTAGAGAATAGAAGATAAGAGAAGAGAAGAACAGAGAAGATAGACGAAGTAGAGAATAGAAGATAAGAGAAGAGAAGAACAGAAAAGATAGAAGATAAGAGAAGAGAAGAACAGAGAAGATAAACGAAGTAGAGAATAGAAGATAAGAGAAGAGAAGAACAGAGAAGATAGACGAAGTAGAGAATAGAAGATAAGAGAAGAGAAGAACAGAGAAGATAAACGAAGTAGAGAATAGAAGATAAGAGAAGAGAAGAACAGAGAAGATAGACGAAGTAGAGAATAGAAGATAAGAGAAGAGAAGATAAACGAAGTAGAGAATAGAAGATAAGAGAAGAGAAGAACAGAAAAGATAGACGAAGTAGAGAATAGAAGATAAGAGAAGAGAAGAACAGAGAAGATAGACGAAGTAGAGAATAGAAGGTAAGAGAAGAGAAGAACAGAGAAGATATACTAGGTAGATAAATAAGGAGATAAGAGAAGAGAAGAAGAGAACAGATAGGCGAGTTAGAGAAATAAGGAGAAGATAAGAGAAGAGGAGAACAGAATATGGACGAGGTAGAGCAGGGAAGAGAAGAGAAGAACAGAGAAGATAGACAAAGTAAAGAAATAAGGAGATAAGAGAAGAGAAGAACAGATATGGTGGACTAGGTAGATAGATAAGGAGAAGAGAAGAGAAGCACAGAGAAGATAGACAAAGTAAAGAAATAAGGAGATAAGAGAAGAGAATAACAAAACAGATATGAGAAGATAAGAACAGAGCAGATAAACGAGGTAGAGAAATAAGGAGAGAAGAGAAGAACAGAGGAGGTAGACGAGGTAGAGAAATAAGGAGAGAAGAGAAGAGAACAGAAGAACAGAAGAAGTAGAGAAATAGAAGATGAGAGAAGAACAGAGAAGCTAGACGAGGTAGCGAAATAAGGAGAAGAGAAGAACAGAAGAACAGAGAAGCTAGACGAGGTAGATAAATAAGGAGAAGAGAAGAACAGAGCAGATAATCTAGACGAGGTAGAGAAAGAAGGAGAAGAACAGAGCAGATAATCTAGACGAGGTAGAGAAAGAAGGAGAAGAGAAGAACAGAGAAGATAGACAAGGTAGAGAAAGAAGAAGATAAAAGAAGAGAAGAACAGAGCACATAGCCTAGGTAGAGAAATAAATGCCCCCTGCCTCAAACTCACTCAACCCTCCCACAACCCAACCTCAACCAACAACACCACAGCCGGAAATTACACACATTGAAGGGGAGATGGGTCGTTATTCTGGTCCCCCTTCTTCTTCATGGTTAGCCCCATTAGTTGTCAGATTATATGACGTTCGGCCCATTAGTTTGGCGATGTTAAGACCTTTCACCCCATTTCTTAGTCAAATTTAGACTTTTCGTGTCATTTAGGTGTCGATTTTTTCCTGGCGAACGATAGCGAGCCTGTAATTTAACAGAAACCGGCCTTTGGCCGGGACATTTTTCTATCGAAAAATATACAAATTTATCTTGGGAGTGTTTTTATAAGCTTGATGGAAGTCTAGGTAGGAAACTAAACAAATAAAATAAACATACATAAATGAGCCAATAAATAGGCTCATCCCCCCTTTAAGGAACCGGAACCGAAGCAGTGAAGTTCCGAAGCAGTGAATCAGCCTCGATAAATATAGACCCAAACTTCTCTCCGGACTGACCACTAACCTCAGATTCCCGCGGATTTATGGGGTGTATTTGTGGTGGTGGGGGGAGGTGGTGATTGTGGTTTGGTGTGGGATATGATGTTGATGATGTTTTGGGGGAGATTGTGATATGATGGGGGAGATGGTGATTGGGATATGGTGGGGGAGATGGTGATTGGGATATGGTGGGGGAGATGGTGATTGGGATATGGTGGGGGAGATGGTGATTGGGATATGGTGATTGGGATATGGTGGGGGAGATGGTGATGGGGATATGGTGGGAGAGATGGGTGATTGGGATATGGTGGGGGAGATGGTGTTTGTGATATGGTGGGGGAGATGGTGATTGGGATACGGTGGGGGAGGTGGTGATTGGGATATGGTGGGGGAGATGGTGATTGGGATATGGTGGGGGAGATGATGATGGTGATATGGTGGGGGAGATGGTGATTGGGATATGGTGGGGGAGATGATGATTGGGATATGGTGGGGGAGATGGTGATTGTGATATGGTGGGAGAGATGGTGATTGGGATATGGTGGGGGAGATGGTGATTGTGATATGGTGGGAGAGATGGTGATTGGGATATGGTGGGAGAGATGGTGATTGTGATATGGTGGGAGAGATGGTGATTGGGATATGGTGGGGGAGATGGTGATTGTGATATGGTGGGAGAGATGGTGATTGGGATATGGTGGGGGAGATGGTGATTGTGATATGGTGGGGGAGATGGTGATTGGGATATGGTGGGGGAGATGGTGATTGTGATATGGTGGGAGAGATGGTGATTGTGATATGGTGGGAGAGATGGTGATTGTGATATGGTGGGAGAGATGGTGATTGGGATATGGTGGGGGAGATGGTGATTGTGATATGGTGGGAGAGATGGTGATTGGGATATGGTGGGGGAGATGGTGATTGTGATATGGAGGGGGAGATGGTGATTGGGATATGGTGGGGGAGATGGTGATTGTGATATGGTGGAGATGGTGATTGGGATATGGTGGGGGAGATGGTGATTGTGATATGGTGGGAGAGATGGTGATTGTGATATGGTGGGAGAGATGGTGATTGGATATGGTGGGCGAGATGGTGATTGGGATATGGTGGGGGAGATGGGGATTGAGATAGGGTGGGAGAGGTGGTGAGTGGGGTATGGTGGGGGGGATGGTGGTTGGGATATGGTGGGGAAGATGGTGATTGGGATATGGTGGGGGAGATGGTGATTGTGATATGGTGGGAGAGATGGTGATTGTGATATGGTGGGGGAGATGGTGATTGGGATATGATGGGAGAGATGGTGATTGTGATATGGTGGGGGAGATGGTGATTGTGATATGGTGGGAGAGATGGTGATTGTGATATGGTGGGGGAGATGGTGATTGGGATATGATGGGAGAGATGGTGATTGTGATATGGTGCCGGAGATGGTGATTGTGATATGGTGGGAGAGATGGTGATTGGGATATGATGGGAGAGATGGTGATTGTGATATGGTGGGGGAGATGGTGATTGGGATATGGTGGGGGAGATGGTGATTGTGATATGGTGGGAGAGATGGTGATTGGGATATGGTGGGAGAGATGGTGATTGGGATATGGTGGGAGAGATGGTGATTGGGATATGGTGGGGGAGATGGTGATTGGGATATGGTGATTGGGATATGGTGGGGGAGATGGTGATTGGGATATGGTGATTGGGATATGGTGGGGGAGATGGTGATTGGGATTTGGTGGGGGAGATGGTGATTGGGATATGGTGGGGGAGATGGTGATTGGGATATGGTGGGGGATATGGTGGGGGAGATGGTGATTGGGATATGGTGGGAGAGATGGTGATTGGGATATGGTGGGGGAGATGGTGATTGGGATATGGTGGGGGATATGGTGGGGGATATGGTGGGGGAGATGGTGATTGGGATATGGTGGGAGAGATGGTGATTGGGATATGGTGGGGGAGATGGTGATTGGGATATGGTGGGGGAGATGGTGATTGGGATATGGTGATTGGGATATGGTGGGAGAGATGGTGATTGGGATATGGTGGGAGAGATGGTGATTGGGATATGGTGGGGGATATGGTGGGGGAGATGGTGATTGGGATATGGTGGGGGAGATGGTGATTGGGATATGGTGGGGGAGATGGTGATTGGGATATGGTGGGAGAGATGGTGATTGGGATATGGTGGGGGAGATGGTGATTGGGATATGGTGGGGGAGATGGTGATTGTGATATGGTGGGAGAGATGGTGATTGGGATATGGTGGGAGAGATGGTGATTGTGATATGGTGGGAGAGATGGTGATTGGGATATGGTGGGAGAGATGGTGATTGGGATATGGTGGGAGAGATGGTGATTGTGATATGGTGGGAGAGATGGTGATTGGGATATGGTGGGAGAGATGGTGATTGTGATATGGTGGGGGAGATGGTGATTGGGATATGGTGGGGGAGATGGTGATTGTGATATGGTGGGGGAGATGGTGATTGTGATATGGTGGGGGAGATGGTGATTGGGATATGGTGGGGGAGATGATGATGGTGATTGTTGTTGTTGGTGGTGGTGACATGGATGGGTGCTGTAGAGATAGTTAGGGTGAGGGTAATAGGGGCTCCGATGTTATGGTGATTTTATGAGTGTAGTGAATGTAAAATTAGTTATTTTGAGTGATGGTGAGATTGTAGAATTGTTAAGGGGTTGTGGATGGCGATGGTGCTTATTTGGTGGGAGGAGGCTCTAGGCACCAGCCGAACAGGGCGGTACTCCCGGGGAGTGCTACAGGTGGTGGTTAAGGACAACTGGAGCTCCTGTTTCACCACCTGGCCTCCTTTGCTGATCCTTTCTGTGCCTCACCAAAATAGAGCAACCCCATTTTGCCTCCTAAACACCTTCTCTCTCTTTCAATGCACTATACTACAAACACTTTACATACGGTACTACACTAACCTTTTTACAATACAATATCATAACAAACACACGACCCGCCTCAGAGTCCCTAGGGTGTGTGTGTGTGTGTGCCCCTCAGCAATTATGAAGGGAAAGTTGAGGGACAAAGGAAAAATGTGACGCTTTGGCTCCCAATCTGCCAACCTCTAGGTTGGCAGTAGGGAGGTCAATCCACGGAAGAGATGCCGCCACTTGAGATCTAGAAAATATATAAGTAAAAGGAAGTCAGAGTAAGCTATGGGTATGGCAGAGATCGCTCAGCTCTCACTCTGATAGACCAACCCATCACCACATGACTAGAACCCAATCCTCTCAGCATCAGCTAGGAAAGGCCCTAGAAAGCCGCCTTTGGCGGGGGGATAGCTCCCCTATTTCAACTCCTTTCGGGGTTGGGCACCCGCCCAAGTTGTCTGGGACTACTGACAGCAAACCCTTCTCTGTTTCCTCCTACTATCTCTATCCTCAGTTTCAAGCAAAAGGTGAATGTTGCGTATACGTACGCAACAATCTTGCTTTCTCTCGTGTTCCCAATTTTGATTCTTCTGAATTCACAACGCTCTGGCTAAAGCTTTCTTGTCACTCTCAAACTAAATATTTCTGCTGTTTATCTCTCGCCTAGTTCTACTGACTATCCAAAGTTTTTAATATTTAACTTATAAAGTGGAACTTATTATATTCATATCTCGTTTCGTAGAAATCTCCATCTTAGGAGATTTCAATGTTCACCACCGTCAATGGCTCTCCTTCCATTTTTACTGACAACCTGGTGAACAAGCCTACATCTTTTCTATCCTAAATTACCTAGAACAGTTAGTCCAGCATCCTACTCATATTCCTGACCGCCTTGGAGATTGGTCCAACACTCTTGACTTCTTTCTAACCAACATCTAGTGAGTAGAGTCACAGTCTTCTGGTAGAGTACCGTACCCTATAGATCTTGTTTCTAACCTCTAATCCTTCTACATACGCTGTAAACACTACATGATACTTGCTGTAAATGGATGATGGAGAATTGATGGTGGTGATGTGGTGGAGGGAATAATAGTTGTAGTGTTATGTGTGTGTGTGTGTGTGTGTGTGTGTGTGTGTGTGTGTGTGTGAGAGAGAGAGAGAGAGAGCGCGCGAGATTTTCCACCATCTGTCACCTCATATGTTCTTAGTAACACAATCCTGAACCTCACTCTTTCTCTCCGACCTCTAATCTTAAGGGGGTAGGGTTTATTTGTTTCTTTGTTATTTGTTATTTTGTTTATTTACTTATTTATTCTCTAGTTTCCTCGCTAGACCTCCAGCAAGCTTTAAAAATATAACACCCACTAAACCCACCTTCGAGGAAAATTTGTTCATTTTTCGGTAGAAAAAATTTAAGGCCGAAGGCCGGTTCCTCTTAAAATTATAGGCTCGCTATTGCTCGCCAGGATAAAACTGACACCAAAAAGTCACGAACAGTCCTAATATTGAACAAAATGGGGTGAAAGGTTGTATAATCACCAAACTAATGTAACGAACGTCTTATAATCTCAACACTAATGGGGCTAAACATGAGGGAGAAAAATGTTCAGGCCGAAGGCCGGTTCCTCTTAAAATTATAGGCTCGCTATTGCTCGCCAGGATAAAACTGACACCAAAAAGTCACGAACAGTCCTAATATTGAACACAATGGGGTGAAAGGTTTTTTAAAATGCTATATAATGTTCATAATACTCCCAGCCGGACTCAAACCTCCGACATTCAGGACATTCGTCGAGGTTCGAGTCCGGCTGGGAGTATACTGTATAATAATTCAGTAGCCTACGTGTATTTGTGAGATGTACTTTATATAATTATATATTATTTTTCCAAAAGATAAGTTATTGTGATTTTGTTTACTTGATAAACTACCCCTATTTAGCTCAGTTTAAAACACGATATTTTAATTAAGGGGGGTGACTTGCTTTTTGTTATGCCTTTTTTCTCTTTCTCTGGCTTGTATCCATTTGGCCCCATTCAGCCTACTATTTTAAGACGTTTATCCCCATCCAGGTGTCATTTTTTTACTGTTGAGCGGTAGCGAGCCAGCATATTTTTAAAATGTTTTTGACAGCAGGCTAAATTTGTACATTTTTCGATATAAAAATGTCTCCGGAGAAGCCGGATCTCTTCATATAATGCTGGCTCGCTATCGCTCGC
>CM064546.1:48851760-48859260 GCA_032716605.1 Paralithodes platypus | reverse complement strand
ATTAACGCCGAAATTCCGCACACTAAGCATTACGCTATCAAGATAGTCACAGGTTTATGCACAAGCCTACGATACATTATGCATTATCGAATACTGAATATTAATCTGAGTTTTTACATATACCCAACTACATGCCAAACTGTTCATTTATTCTACGTGATGTTATGGTAATTACCAGATGCTAATTGGCTATGCTATTATGTTTTGCTATGATAAACAATATTATGATATATAGATCAATATAACTGTATTATATGATGTCCTAAATGAACGTGGTAATGGCCCTTATTATACTCACAGTCAAAACAAAAATTCCCTTCAATAAGCAGAGACTGGACAACTGTTGACATTTTGTGCGTTTGTCATACCTAAACCATTACTAATTGCGATCACTACACTCTGTTTCTTCTCAGCTGACGATAAATTGAATCCCTTAGCAGCTGGTTTATCGATGCTCAATGGAAAACGACAAAACTACTATGTCTCTGCATCATATTAAGACCAAGTTGATATAATTAGCACCATATTTCACTACATAATATGAAACCACTATGTCTCTGCTTCATATTAAGACCAAGTTTATATAATTAACACCATATTTCACTACATAATATGAAACCACTATGTCTCTGCATCATATTAAGACCAAGTTGATATAATTAGCACCATTTTCCGCTCCAAAATCTTCAACATAATCGAGAAATCTTGATGGGAACTTTGCAAATTACCGTCAGTTGAATTTAAGAAACAGAGTCTAGTATATCAATCTTTCCTTTAAGGGGACACTGGCTGCTTTTTTGGCCTATAAATTCATTCATTCATAAATTCTTAGTTTCCTCGCTAGACATCCCTCAAACTTAGAAAAACATCCCATAGAACTCCCCGCGAGATAAATTTGTAAATTTTTCGATAGAAAAATTTCCGGCCGAAGGCCGAACAATTACAGGCTCGCTATCGCTCGCCAGGAAAAAAATCGACACTTAAATGGCACGATGGTCTTAAAATGTATAACGAAATGGGACGAAAGGTCTTAAAATCGCCAAACAAATGGGCTGAACGTCTAAAAATCTCAAAACTAATGGGACTTAGACGAGGGAGAAGGGGGACCAGAAAAACGCCCTCTTAAGACACAACTATATGGTGGTCAGTACTGGTGGGGTATTGATGGGGTATTGATGGGGTATTTGGAATATTTGCATTGTGGATGTATTTGTTATATTATTTGCGTGAAAACTACGACATTGTTTATCGAGATACAATGGTCATAGACAGATGTGATGGCATTAAGGGGAGGTTTTTAGTCGATTCCCTAGACTTCCATCAAGCTTAAAATGACTCCCCCTTGATCCCCTTTCAAGATAAATTTGTACATTTTTCGGTAGAAAAATGTCCCGGCCGAAGGCCGATGCCCCTTAAATTACAGGCTCGCTATCGCTCGCCAGGAAAAAATCGAAATATGGTGCTAACTATATCAACTTGGTCTTGATAGGAGGCAGAGACATAATGGTTTCATATTTGTCTATTAAGTATCGAGAAATTACCTGCTAAGGGATTCAATTTACCGTCAGATGAAATGAAACCGAGTGTAGTCTTTATGTTGGCTATATTATTGTTGATAGTAACGATCTGAAGAAATTTAAGCTATAGAGATATTTTGTGGGTATCGAACAATTTGTGTTAACCTGTTGTTTAGTTGTTGGTGTCCTCAAAATGGCAACCTAGTGCGAATTGTCCGCTCACTGCGTTCTAAAGTGTCCTCTTAATCTTCACTGGTATATTTGTGTTACGGGTTTAATACTGTTGTGGACGATCTAATAAATGGGTTTGTTTACATTTAGGTTCGTTAGTGTGGGGGTGGTGGACTGTGATTAATTGAAGGTAGGTACGAAGAGCGAGAGAGAGTGAGTTATAGTTAGAGTTTGTTACATAGAGTGACATGGATACACAGACTGCACAGACCTTGCGGTCCCTACTAGGCAGTCCGGACGTAATGCTAACATAGAATTTGCTATAACATAAAAGGTAAGGATAGCAAAGCAGAAGGCTCTCTCCCCACCCACCAGAGGGAGAAGGGAAGAGAGAGAGAGACGGGGGGGGGGGGGGGGGAGTGTGAGTGAGTGTGAGAAATAGAGAGGGGGTGGGAGGGGGAACATTTGGAAGGAGTTAGAAATAAGTTGAGTAATTAAAGAGTTGAATAATTAAAGAGTTAGAAAGTTGAGTAATTAAAGACGAGTAATTAAAGAGTTGAGTAATTAAAGAGTTGAGTAATTAAAGAAGTAAAGAAGAAGAATGGGGATGGGAAAGAAAGAAGTGTTATAAGGCGAGGGCCCGGTGGATAATCAAATGCGTCCCTTTACCCCGTCTGTAGGCTAGTTATGGTGAGAGGGAAGTAGTAGAGGAGGAAGGAGACACGGTATAATTGATTACCGGCTGATGATGATGATGATGATGATGATTATGTACGAGGTTATGGTTAAGGGGGGTCACCGGCTCTTGTGCTCTCCTTTTCTCTCTTTCCCTGGCTTGTATTCATTCGGTCCCATTCAGCCAACTGTTTTAAGACGTTTATCCCCATCCAGGTGTCGATATCTTCTTGGCGAGCGATAGCGAGCCAGCATTGCATGGAGAAAACCGGCTTCGCCGGAGACATTTTTCTATCGAAAAATGTACAAATTTAGCTTGATGTCAAAACAAAAATATATATATGCTAGCTCGCTACCGCTCGCCAGGAAAATATTAACACCTGGATGGCGGTAAACGTCTTAAAACAGTAGGCTGAATGGGGCCGAATGAATACAAGCCAAAGAGAGAGGGAGAGAATACGTGGGTTTGTCCCTTCTCTAGGCTAGTTATGGTGAGAGGGAAGTAGTAGAGGAGGAAGGCGACACGGTATAATGTGTTACCAGATGATGATGATGATGATGATGATTATGTACGAGGCTATGGTTTAATTATAGGAAACGTATCGTGTTATGCAGGAGAGAGAGAGAGAGAGAGAGAGAGAGAGAGAGAGAGATGTTTTGCTTCAACCTCAGGACAAAGCTTTTAACAGCCTTTCAATTTTGCGAGGCCTCGAGATGTATTTATAGGTGAACTACATTTGTTAAGGGGAGGTTTTTAGTTTGGGCCCTAGATAGCCTTCAAGCTTAAGATTACACCCCCTTGAGCCCCTTTCAAGATAAATTTGCACATTTTTCGGTCGAAAAATTTCCCGGCTGAAAGCTGGTTCCTCTTAAATTACAGGCTCGCTATCGCTCGCCAGGATAAAATCGACACCTAAATGGCACGAAAGGTCTTAACATTAATAGAAGTGCGTTGAAAGTTCTTAAAATCGTCAAAATAATGGGGCGAACGTCTTAAAATTAGAAAAAACAATGGGGCTAAACATGAAGGAGAAAGGAGTCAAGAAAAAAATCCCTAAAGTGGAAATCTCCCCTTAAATATTGTATCCATTCACACTACATGCCACCAGCTGGATACCCAAATCTCACCGTATGTCTTGATTTTTGGAGATATTCCATGCATTAATAATTTTTTGAGATATTCCATGCATTAATAATATATATATAACCACTCTAGTTAGCGTATAGTTAACTAAAGCCGGTATCACACGAGCGTATTTTCCCTCAACATTTATCCTTAACACTGGTCTGGCAGCTTCTGAGTTCAACTTTTTCAATAATTATGTCACCTACATTCATCTACCATCAGTCTAGTTTCGGATACCACTGCAAAATATCCCAGAAATGTTGCCAGAAAAATGTTGACCATCGAATGTTGAGTATAAAAGCTCTCGTGTGATACCGGCTCTAGTAATATACAAAACAAATGGACTACGGTACTGTTAATTTCATCTCTAGATACACTGAGAATTTGAACTCAATTTCGTAGTTAGACGCCTAGTTTTATAACCACTCATTAAAACGTATCCTAATTAAAGGAGACATTTGATAACACTGACAAGAAAAAAGAAAGAAACAAACAGGACATTACACCCATATGAATAGCAAATAAATAATGACTAGGCTCCAAGACTCGCTGGAACGTAGAAGAGAACGTTACCTAATAATATATATACACGTGGAAAATCGCAGAGGGTTTAGCACCAAACCTACATACTCCGATAGTCATGAACTTCAGTGATAGGAGAGGCTGGGAATGCGAAATCCCCCGGATGAATAACAGGGGTGCTATGGGCTCTCTGCGAGAGGGCTGGTTATCACACAGAGGCCCACGTCTCTTCAACAAACTCCCACGGCGAGTAAGAGACATGAGGGACGTCTCGTTAGACAACTTCAATAGAGCCCCTCTATGTCGAACTGCAAAAAGTGCCAGACGAGCCCATCCTCGCGAGGGAGCGAGCTGTCGCTTCAAACAGTCTACTGCACCAAAATCACCACCCATAACGAGGGGCGCCGCGCTCCTTGGTGCCGCTAGAAGAGTGGCGAACACATCAAAAGTAAGTAAGGTAAACACAGGCAGTAAAGGAGGATCGTGGCTGTTGTGCGCTCAACAAGTTACAAGTTCCCATTACTACAGTGGAATGTTGAACGAGACCACAATATTACAAGGATAATGATAATGTTTTAAAAGAGAGGGAAAAGGTGTAAGCGTGAGATTAATACCCTGATAAAGAATGTGTAAAAAATGAAATGTGTCCTGATGGAGAGACGAGGAAGGTAACTATCGTGATGGTGGTGATTAGGAGGTGTGTGTGGGAGGGGGGGGGGGGGGGTGGGAGGAGGTGAAGGTAGGGGAAAGAGGAAAGGAGTTACAAGGAATAGTTAGTATCTCAAAGTCCTTTTTTTTTTTTTTTTTTTTTAAGAGACAATGAACGGAGGAAGGAAAAACACAGATAAAACAAAAGGTCCATGTGCCTAAAGGCATCCTCCATTCATAAAATGTTTGTAACAACTGGATTTAAACATTTGTAGATTGTAAGTTTGTGGAAAGCAATTCGAGGGAAGTGAATTCCAAAGAGTAGTAGCTCTGGGGATAAATGAATTCTGATAAGCAGAAGTTCTGCATTGTGGAGGAGAAAGTGTAAATTCATGGGCGCTCTCAGCTGCCCTAGTTCTACGGGGAAAGATGTGGAGAGGCGGCACAATTGAAGCAAGTTCCTCGGAACTTGCAGTTCATTCCAGGAATATATTTGGGCTGGAAAAAGGCATAACCGTCTTTAGGGTGAAATGGTTAGTGTTTAAAGTGTGTGATAACCCAGGTTCGAATCTCGGTGGATCGCATACTGTATATGCTTTGGTTTATTTCATTGGAGGTGTTTGGTGTTTGGTTGAAATTAATAATAAATAGATTATAAAATATTGTATAGGCTAGTGCAGTACTCTTATTGGCTAGTGCAGTACTCTTATAGGCTAGTGCAGTACTCTTATAGGCTAGTGCAGTACTCTTATAGGCTAGTGCAGTACTCTTATAGGCTAGTGCAGTACTCTTATTGGCTAGTGCAGTACTCTTATAGGCTAGTGCAGTCTTATAGGCTAGTGCAGTACTCTTATAGGCTAGTGCAGTACTCTTATAGGCTAGTGCAGTACTCTTATAGGCTAGTGCAGTACTCTTATAGGGTAGTGCAGTACTCTTATAGGCTAGTGCAGTACTCTTATAGGCTAGTGCAGGACTCTTATTGGCTAGTGCAGTACTCTTATAGGGTAGTGCAGTACTCTTATAGGCTAGTGCAGTACTCTTATAGGCTAGTGCAGTACTCTTATAGGCTAGTGCAGTACTCTTATTGGCTAGTGCAGTACTCTTATAGGGTAGTGCAGTACTCTTATAGGCTAGTGCAGTACTCTTATAGGCTAGTGCAGTACTCTTATAGGCTAGTGCAGTACTCTTATAGGCTAGTGCAGTACTCTTATAGGGTAGTGCAGTACTCCTATAGGGTAGTGCAGTACTCTTATAGGGTAGTGCAGTACTCTTATAGGGTAGTGCAGTACTCTTATAGGCTAGTGCAGTACTCTTATAGGCTAGTGCAGTACTCTTATTGGCTAGTGCAGTACTCTTATAGGGTAGTGCAGTACTCTTATAGGCTAGTGCAGTACTCTTATAGGGTAGTGCAGGACTCTTATAGGCTAGTGCAGTACTCTTATAGGGTAGTGCAGTACTCTTATAGGCTAGTGCAGTACTCTTATAGGGTAGTGCAGTACTCTTATAGGCTAGTGCAGTACTCTTATAGGCTAGTGCAGTACTCTTATAGGCTAGTGCAGGACTCTTATAGGCTAGTGCAGTACTCTTATAGGCTAGTGCAGTACTCTTATTGCAAAGTGTTGTTATACTGGAAAACTATTGACACATTTTGAAGGAAGTTTGTTTCAGCCAGTCGATGGAAGGAGAGAGAGAGAGAGAGAGAGAGTAGAGGAAAGGGATTGGAGAGAGATTATTATGGAGAAACGAGACGAAGGATGGAGGGGAGGGGGGGGGGGGAGAGAGAGATAGATGGAGGGAGGGATATGCAAGAGAGATAGGGAGAGAGAGCGTTGGGGGGGGGGGGGGGGGGGGAGGAGGAGGAGGTAAGTATAGGGAGGGATAATTAGGGGGGGGGAGGAGGGCTGAGGACCGGACAGGTGAGAAACATATTGAAATGGAGAGAGGCACTGATTATAGGTTGATGGTATAATTAACCCTCTCCGTACACTCGGATACCATAGTTTCTAGCCCACTCATAAGAATTCGTGGACCCCTATGTTTTTCTGTATGCAATTATAACTATCTGAAGTGATTTTTGGATTAAACTTACTTTTCAATAAATAGGGTACATAATTCTGTAGTTGATTTATAGACAATTAGACTCATAGATTCGTTTCCAGAGATATACTGTCACAATTAGAAATAGGTGACGTCTCTTCTATTATATTAGAAATAGGTGACGTTTCTTCTAATATATTCTAGCTATATTCAGTCCAGTTTATGCAGCTTAGGAAGAATCTGTGGTAGTTAATAGGGTTGATTGAGATTGTTGGAAGCCTTAAGGGGAGGTATTTACTTTGTTCCCTAGACCTCCATCAATCTTAAAATTACACCCCCTTGAGTCCCTTTCAAGATAAATTTGTACATTTTTCGCTAGAAAAATTTCCCGGCCAAAGGCCGGTTCCTCTTAAATTACAGGCTCGCTATCGCTCGCCAGGATAAAATCGACACCTAAATGGCACGAAAGGTCTTAATATGGGGTGAAAGTTCTTAAAATCGCTAAACTAATGGGGCAAACATTTTATAATATCAAAAGCAATGGGGCTAAACATGAGGGAGAAAGGGGTCAACAAAAAAATCCCTCAAGTGGAGATCTGCCCTTAACATTGCTATAGATCCTTTGTAAACTGGATAAAATCGATTCTTGGTAGCCAGAATATACGGTAATGAAAATGATGTCGACGGTACCGAAAGGGTTAAGAAAGATTGAGAAAGTCGAAGAAGAAAATTAAGAGGCATAAAAGGATTGGAACTTGTAAAGAATATAGGCAAAACAGGAAGGAAGGAGGGGGAGGAAGGAAG
>CM064546.1:48831760-48849260 GCA_032716605.1 Paralithodes platypus | reverse complement strand
GAAAAAAACGACACCTAAATGGCACGAATGGTCTTAAAATTGACAGAAATGGGGCAAGGGGTCTTAAAATCGCCAAACTAATGGGGCGAACATCTTAAAATCTCAAAAGCAATGGGGCTAAACATGAGGGAGAGGGGGGTCCAGAAAAAAAATCCTCCAGGTGGAAATCTCTTAAGCTAAATCAAATCGTCAAATAGTTGCCAGAATATACTAAAAAGGATGTCACCGGTACTGAAAGGGTTAATGTGTGTATGGGAGTTGGTATATACACACAACGTACATTATTTTGATGTTAGCAAACCTGTACAGTACCGATATACCATTCAGTTTAGAGTAGTAGTTTGCCTATCTCTGTAAGTATATGTGTTGGTAGAATTAATTATAGGTGTGTGTAGAATTAATTATATGTGTGTGTAGAATTAATTATATGTGTGTAGAATTAATTATGTGTTTGTAGAATTAATTATATGTGTGTGTAGAATTAATTATATGTGTGTGTAGAATTAATTATATGTGTGTGTAGAATTAATTATATGTGTTTGTAGAATTAATTACATGTGTGTGTAGAATTAATTATATGTGTGTGTAGAATTAATTATATGTGTGTGTAGAATTAATTACATGTGTGTAGAATTAATTATATGTGTGTATAGAATTAATTATATGTGTGTAGAATTAATTATATGTGTGTGTAGAATTAATTATGTGTGTGTAGAATTAATTATATATGTGTAGAATTAATTATATGTGTGTGTAGAATTAATTATGTGTGTGTAGAATTAATTATATGTGTGTGTAGAATTAATTATGTGTGTGTAGAATTAATTATATGTGTGTAGAATTAATTACATGTGTGTGTAGAATTAATTATATGTGTGTGTAGAATTAATTACATGTGTGTGTAGAATTAATTATATGTGTGTAGAATTAATTATATGTGTGTGTAGAATTAATTATATGTGTGTGTAGAATTAATTATATGTGTGTGTAGAATTAATTGTCTAAACTATTTGTGTTCGGATTGAGTTGTGTACAAGTATATATACTGTACATGTACGGTACTGTATAAGAACACTTAAGGGGAGACTGACCGTTTGTTTGGTCTATTAATTAATTTATTCATATATATTTTTAGTTTCCTCCCTAGACCTCCATCAAGCTTAGAAAAACACCCCCTAGACCTACATTTTTCGGTTGAAAAATGTTCAGGCCGAAGTTCCTCTTAAAATTGCAGGGTCGCTATCGCTCGCAAGGAAATAATCGACACCTAAATGGCACGAAAGGTCTTAAAATTGACAACGAAATGGGGCGAAAGGTGTTAAAATCGCCAAACTAATGGGCCGAACGTCTTATAATATCAAAACTAGTGGGGCTAAACAATAGGGAGAAGGGGGTCCAGAAAAACGGTCTGCCTCCCCTTCAAAGAATGCGGAAGAGCTTGCGGAGTTTGTGTCAATAAACTTGTTGTGCTGCCGTAAATAAAATATCCTACACAATGTTCAGGTGTGTGTGTGTGTGTGTGTGTGTGTGTGTGTGTGTGTGTGTGTGTGTGTGTCAATAAACTTGTTGTGCTGCCGTAAATAAAATATCCCACACAATGTTCAGGTTTGTGTGTGTGTGTGTGTGTGTTTTATTCTATCATTATGAGTGTAAGTTCACCCCATATGTGTGAACATATACATACACACAGCTGTGAACATCAATCTTTCCCTCCATATAGGCCTTATTTACCTGTCTCCCCTCTCCTTACAACTTACTTCCTCCTCTCTCTCTCTCTCTCTGCAGCCTAGAGGAGTCACTAGGCCTGTTGTTGCTTGATTTCCCTTGCATTCTTTCTCTTCTCTCTCTCTCTTCTCTTCTCTTCTCTTCTCTTCTCTTCTCTTCTCTTCTCTTCTTCCCTCCTAGGCCTTGGTTACGTGTTCTGTTATAGCTTCCCCTTCGAGCCTTCCCTGTTATACCCATAGGCGTTTGTAGGGAGAATAATATCAATCTCTCGATGTCAGTTGCTGTGGTGTGTAGCTTTAATGCAGAATAAGAAACTACTACTTATTTGTGTAATTTTGCTAATTTTCTTTCGTTATTGACGTTTTATTTAATTAAACAAATAAAAGTTATGGTTGAGTAATCAAGATTGGACAATTATATCTTCGCATCGGATAACGTAAATTATATTTTCGCATCGGATAAACGTAAATTATATCTTGACATCGGATAAACGTAAATTATATCTTGACATCGGATAAACGTAAATTATATCTTGACATCGGATAAACGTAAATTATATCTTGACATCGGATAAACGTAAATTATATCTTGACATCGGATAAACGTAAATTATATCTTGACATTGGATAAACGTAAATTATATCTTGACATAGGATAAACGTAAATTATATCTTGACATCGGATAAACGTAAATTATATCTTGACATCGGATAAACGTAAATTATATCTTGACATCGGATAAACGTAAATTATATCTTGACATCGGATAAACGTAAATTATATCTTGACATCGGATAAACGTAAATTATATCTTCGCATTGGATAAACGTAAATTATATCTTGACATCGGATAAACGTAAATTATATCTTAACATCGGATAAACGTAAATTATATCTTGACATCGGATAAACGTAAATTATATCTTGACATCGGATAAACGTAAATTATATCTTCGCATTCGATAAACGTAAATTCTTCCCTCGTGTGTTTTTGTTTATGAGCTGACCGTGAATAGTTTTCATGATGTGGTTTTCATGTAGGCACTATACCTTGTTCATTATAGGTAGGCCAAAAATCCTGACCTTTATCCTCTGTAACTCAAAAATGGCTGGGGCAAATTAGCTACACCTCTATTCCCTAGCTGCCTCATCCCATCTGGTTGAAAAATGAATTCGATTACACTAGTCCTTTTTGTGTTACAGAGGTTAAGAGTCAACATTCCTGGCTTACCCATAATGAACTAGGATTAAGGGGAGGTTTTTAGTTGATTCCCTAGACTTCCATCAAGCTTAAAATTACTCCCCCTAGACCCCCTTTCAAGATAAATTTGTAAATTTTTCGGTAGAAAAATTTCCCGGCCGAGGGCCGGTTCCTCTTAAAATTGCAGGCTCGCTATCGCTCGCCAGGAAAAAATCGACACCTAAATGGCACGAAAGGTCTTAAAATTGACAACGAAATGGGGTGAAAGGTGTTAAAATCACCAAACTAATGGGCCGAACATCTTATAATCTCAAAACTAGTGGGGCTAAACATTAGGGAGAAGGGGGTCCAGAAAAACGGTCTGCCTCCCCTTAATGAGGCATGCCAAATGAAGGTACTGGCAGAATTTTCTCTAAATTATGTTAATAGTTTTGAAATGTCCTGCTAACAAAGACAGACACATATAAATCGACGATTACATAATCCCTGCAAACCCTGTTTGATGGAGATAACGCTCTCTAAGTTCCGGTTCGGAAATCTGTAACGAATCAACAACGAAAAACCAACATGGCGGTAGGCTCACGATAGAACGTCCTGCCTATACACTATACACGCTACTGTAAACATAAGAACATCAGAACATAAGAAAATGGGAGTCTGCAGAAAGCCTAACTGTGCCTAAGCCTACCAGCCTGTCCAACACTTTCCACAACCTCCCTGCCTTTGTGTCGGGGGCAGTGGTGACCAATCAGGCTGTATAAGCCGAGGGTAATATATACATCTACCGGAGAGGGTTAAGGGGAGGAAGACCGTTTTTCTTTACCCCCTTCTTCCTCGTGTTTAGCCCCACTAGTTTTGAGATTTTAAGACGTTGGTTCCATTATTTTGGGGATTTTATGACCTTTCACCCCATTTATTTGTTTAATATTAGGACCCTTCGTGCCATTTAGGTGTCGATTTTTTTCCTGGCGAGCGATAGCGAGCCTGAAATTTTAAGAGGAAGCGGCCTTCGGCCGGGACATTTTTCTATCGAAAAATGTACAAATTTATCTTGAAGGGGGGTCTAGGGGGTGTTTTTCTAAGCTTGATGGAGGTCTAGCAAGGAAACTAAGAAATATAGGAATAAATGAATTAATAGACCCCCCAAAAAGGTCAGTCTCCCCTTAACTCACATTCCTACCACTGTAAAGCTTTATTTATATCGGAGTAAATAACCCGTGTGGTAAGAAGAGACAGCCACTGGTCCTATGCCTACCAATTACTGTCTTCATGACTCACTTAATATGGTGTTGGGACGAGGAAGTTAACCGGTGTCACAAGACCGATTTTACTATATAAGCCGATCATTCTAGGTGGGGCAGAAATCGTAACCTCTAACCTCTGTAACTCAAAAAGGGCTAGAGCAAATGAGCTGTCAGTTTCCACACCCATTCCCTAGCCAAGTCTTCCCATGTGGTAGAAATATTAGCTCAATTGCTCTAGTCCATTTTGAGTTATGAGAGTTTAGGGGTTACGATGTCTGCCCAACCTAGCATGAACAGACTATAGCAACTTTAAGTATGACATTATGTTCAGGCTCTTAAAATTGGTATTGACAACAGAGGTACAGTAATTTAGGTTCCTTTATTCATATACAACATTTTCTGATTAGCTGTTATACCAGGGTGGATCTGCCCTGTGAGGCCCCCTCCACACTTAATGGAGGAAAAGTAAATGCCTCACGTGTCATAATAGCCGACTAAAAGGGAGAAGTCTTGAATATTGACCTACGATCATCCTATACCATAATGTCTTGCTTTGTAGTAGCACTGTAAAGGCTAGTGAGGTTGAAGATACTGCAGGTACAAGTGCTTCAGGGGGATTTTGTTGAGTCTTGCTGTATATGGAGACCAAAATGGAACGCACTATTCAAGTGAAGACGAACCAACATATTGCATGAAGTGAAAATAACCCCTTTGATAGTATAGCTAAAAGATTTGAGACCGTGATTCTGTTTCCAAATTAAATTACTTGGGAGCATTGTTGAGCTGGTATTAAATCGTTCGATTATGATGATAATGATAACAAATATTAGTATAAGTCAGAAGTCATAACCTGAATTATATTTCATCAGTTTTGTCTGGAGAGAGAGAGAGAGAGAGAGAGAGAGAGTGTGTGCTTCAGTATCAACAGTAGCATTTCATTATTTTTTCCTGGCGTTGTTCCCAGGTTTTACTAATTGTGTCACGTCTTCTGTGCCCGTTCGTCATGTCGTTGTTGTCACAGTGGGTGTTTTCTCTCACTCACTTTTTGCTCACTAGTATTCTTTCCGCGGCTGCCTAAGTTTTTCATCCCTTCTTTTTTCCTTAGTAACAGAATGTGATCTTTTTGTGGGTGGGTGTGTGTTTCAAAAACAGTCTCTATTTTCTTCTTTGTTTTATTTTCTCTTCACTTCCTCCTGTTTTCCTTTTCCTTCCTCGCCTTCCTCCTTCTTGTTCTCCTTCTTTGTTTATGTTTTCTCTCTCCAAGATCTTTTATGTAAAATTAGCAGACTTTTAATAAATCTCCTTCATCCTATCCTATCCGAAATTCCATGTCAGTTTTTCTTTAATTCATGGTATAATTTTCCAACAGTTTCCAAGCCAGTGTAAGATGGAGAAAGTAGTGGGTGGGGAGGAGCCTTCTGCTTTACTATTTTTTTCTCTACCTAATAGTTAGTAGCTTAGCAGTGTAGATATCTTACTGGCCCAAAAGGATCAATAGGTCTGTTGCAGTTAGTAAGTCTGTTGTATTCCTTTGTATTCCTCCTTGCTCTCCTTTCATTTTCTTCATGAACATCGTTAAAGTGTTCGTTTTCCTCTTGTCTTTTCCTTTAGTTTCTCTTTCCTCTTCGCCCTCCTCCGCTTCCTCCTCTAAAGATGACGGTCATTCTGAAACTCGCTGACCAAAATGTTTTCCTCCGGGGAAACCACTACCGGTATGTCCTCGGGCTTCTCTCAGTTCTTGTTTCCTGCGAGTTCATCTTCTCTTTCCTTCTTCCTCCTCCTGCTTATCGTCCCCCTCCCCCTTGTTTTTCTCCTACTCTTCAACTAGTTTTGTTGTTCTAGTTCGTCCTCAATTATCATCTCTTTCCTCCTCCTCCTCCTCTTCTTCTTCTTCTTCTTCTTTTTCTGCTTCTTCTTCTTCTTCTTTTTCTGTCTTCTGTTTCTTGCTTCTTCTTCTTCTTCTTCTTCTTCTTCTTCTTCTTCTTCTTCTTCTTCTTCGTTTTCTACCACCACCAGAGATGCCGGCCATTCAGTCACTCGTTCACTAAGATGTTTTTAATCCGCTAAAACAAATGTCCTCAATTCCTGGTTTAGGAAACTTCTTACATTTTCGAATCTTGGATTGATTATAATTTTGTTTTCATTTGTTTTCTGTGTTCTTCCTGTTATATCTTCTTCCTGTTATATCTTCTTCCTGTTATATCTTCTTCCTGTTATATCTTCTTCCTGTTATATCTTCTTCCTGTTATATCTTCTTCCTGTTATATCTTCTTCCTGTTATATCTTCTTCCTGTTATATCTTCTTCCTGTTATATCTTCCTGTTATTATCTTCTTCCTGTTATATCTTCTTCCTGTTATATCTTCTTCCTGTTATATCTTCTTCCTGTTATATCTTCCTGTTATTATCTTCTTCCTGTTATATCTTCCTGTTATTATCTTCTTCCTGTTATATCTTCTTCCTGTTATATCTTCTTCCTGTTATATCTTCTTCCTGTTATATCTTCTTCCTGTTATATCTTCTTCCTGTTATATCTTCTTCCTGTAATATCTTCTTCCTGTTATATCTTCTTCCTGTAATATCTTCTTCCTGTTATATCTTCTTCCTGTTATATATCTTATTCCTGTTATATCTTCTTCCTGTTATATCTTCTTCCTGTAATATCTTCTTCCTGTTATATCTTCTTCCTGTTATATCTTCTTCCTGTAATATCTTCTTCCTGTTATATCTTCTTCCTGTAATATCTTCTTCCTGTTATATCTTCTTCCTGTAATATCTTCTTCCTGTTATATCTTCTTCCTGTAATATCTTCTTCCTGTTATATCTTCTTCCTGTAATATCTTCTTCCTGTTATATCTTCTTCCTGTTATATCTTCTTCCTGTTATATCTTCCTGTTATTATCTTCTTCCTGTTATATCTTCTTCCTGTTATATCTTCTTCCTGTTATATCTTCTTCCTGTTATATCTTCTTCCTGTTATATCTTCCTGTTATTATCTTCTTCCTGTTATATCTTCCTGTTATTATCTTCTTTTCCTGTTATATCTTCTTTCCTGTTATATCTTCTTCCTGTTATATCTTCTTCCTGTTATATCTTCTTCCTGTTATATCTTCCTGTTATTATCTTCTTCCTGTTATATCTTCCTGTTATTATCTTCTTCCTGTAATATCTTCTTCCTGTTATATCTTCTTCCTGTTATATCTTCTTCCTGTTATATCTTCTTCCTGTTATATCTTCTTCCTGTTATATCTTCTTCCTGTTATATCTTCCTGTTATTATCTTCTTCCTGTTATATCTTCTTCCTGTAATATCTTCTTCCTGTTATATCTTCCTGTTATTATCTTCTTCCTGTAATATCTTCTTCCTGTTATATCTTCTTCCTGTTATATCTTCTTCCTGTTATATCTTCTTCCTGTTATATCTTCTTCCTGTTATATCTTCTTCCTGTTATATCTTCCTGTTATTATCTTCTTCCTGTTATATCTTCTTCCTGTAATATCTTCTTCCTGTTATATCTTCCTGTTATTATCTTCTTCCTGTAATATCTTCTTCCTGTTATATCTTCTTCCTGTTATATCTTCTTCCTGTTATATCTTCTTCCTGTTATATCTTCTTCCTGTTATATCTTCTTCTTCCTGTTATATATCTTCCTGTTATTATCTTCTTCCTGTTATATCTTCTTCCTGTAATATCTTCTTCCTGTTATATCTTCCTGTTATTATCTTCTTCCTGTTATATCTTCCTGTTATTATCTTCTTCCTGTTATATCTTCCTGTTATTATCTTCTTCCTGTTATATCTTCTTACTGTTATATCTTCTTACTGTTATATATTCTTCCTGTTATATATTCTTCCTGTTATATCTTCTTCCTGTTATATCTTCTTCCTGTTATATCTTCTTACTGTTATATCTTCTTACTGTTATATATTCTTCCTGTTATATCTATGTTTTGCTTTTCGTTGTATGTATATTATTTTTCATGTTTGCTTTGATGTAAAATTGTAGGTCTCTTTTGTATTCCTCCGTTTTATATTTCTTGCATTATCGTGTTCAATGCCTCATCTTTGTCAGTAGCCTATATTCTGTATCCTGATTTACGTAAATGTGATCTGTGTATCTTCTAGTCTGTATATATCTTGATATTTCTATGACTGTTTCTTCCTGATGGTTATTTTTTCTGTTTTTGGTATGTTTGTCTTACTCGCTCTCCCTTGTTTTTCATCATATTTTCTCTGCCACATTTTAATGTTGCCATTTTCCATCCCGTAATCCTTTCTTTCCCATATTGTTTTCTTTTCTTTTCCTCCCTTCTTCTTCTCAGCTGATGTCTCTGCTCCGTTTTACCACCTAATTATCCTTACATCCTATCTATCCTGCTTATATAATTGTACGCTACCAGGTATTCCTAGACTTTCACTATACTTTTCCTTAAGTTATTATTGTATCATTGTGTGTCGTATTTTATCGTCGGATGTGTGTGTTTGTGTGTGTTTGTGTTTGTGTGTGTGTGTGTGTTTGTGTTTGTGCGCAAAAATAGTAATAATAATAATTGTTGATTTATTGTTCAGTTGCAGCTCTGAGGCTGAATATCTACAGAGTTAACTGGATAAATCTACAATGCTTGTCTACAGTATATGATGTGCCAGAGTCTCAACCATAGTACATACGCAGATGCACATTTGTGAAATTACGTGTGGGCTAGCACAAGCTGATAGCAGCTTAGCTTGGGAGGGACCACCATACAGTCTTTCTCCGTCGGTTATGGACGAAGAAACCTTTCGTTTGTTCTTTATTTCCTTCCATTCTTATCTTTATATTCCTTATACTTTATATCTCTTTTATTTCTTCCTTCTTACATTCCGTCCCCACCATGTCACGATGAACGACACCAAACAGACACATTCCCATTGTTTCCTTCGCAAGCGTTATTTACGATCGGTAGGCCCACTAATTATTTACTCGCGTATCCAGTCGGTTCACCTACACTTAAGGGGAGGTATTTAGTTTGTTCCCTAGACCTCCATCAAGCTTAAAATTACACCCCCTTGAGTCCCTTTCAAGATAAATTTGTACATTTTTCGGTAGAAAAATGTCCCGGCCGAAGGCCGGTTCCTCTTAAATTACAGGCTCGTTATCGCTCGCCAGGATAAAATCGACACCTGAATTGCACGAAAGGTCTTAATATGGGGTGAAAGTTCTTAAAATCGCTAAACTAATGGGGCAAACGTTTTATAATACCAAAAGCAATGAGGCTAAACGTGAGGGAGAAGGGGTCAAGCAAAAAATCCCTCAAGTGGAGACCTCCCCTTAACCTAACTTGAGAGAGAGAGAGAGAGAGAGAGAGAGAGAGAGAGAGAGAGAGAGAGAGAGAGAGAGAGAGAGAGAGAGAGAGAGAGAGAGAGAGAGAGAGAGAGAGTTTACCTATGTTTCCTATAGGGACCACACCCATATGTACAGTTAACCAAATAATTATGTCACAAAACGAAACAACTATAGGCTACCGGTACTTCCAGTGTCATCAGTCTTCAGCTTTTAGTATTCTCTACTAACCCTTTCTGTACAGTCGCGCTAATAAGTGATGTCTCGGCGCCAAGTATGTTTTGATCAATAATTGGTATCAGCAATAATCAAGCTTGATTTCTTCTAATCGAGTGAATTATACCAACATGTTCCTACACTTACCCACCCTATTCAACATCTAACAGACATTAATACAGCACAGAGCAAGGGAAACGTAATGACAGCCGGGACATGACTTATTAACCCTTTCAGTACCGGTGATGTACTTTTCATTATATTCTGGCAACTATTAAACGATTTTGTTCAGCTTAGGAAGGACGTCTACCCATTAAAAGTCCACATACTAACTCATTTAATCCTTTCAGCTGCCATACATCACTCCCAAGCTTCATAGAATCGTGTACATGTAGCTAGAATGAAATTAAAAAAGACGTCGTCGGCACACAAGGGGTTAATTAAGGGGAGGTTTTTAGTTGATTCCCTAGACTTCCATCAAGCTTAAAATTACTCCCCCTTGACCCCCTTTCAAGATAAATTTGTACATTTTTCTGTAGAAAAATGTCCCGGCCGAAGGCCGGTTCCCCTTAAATTACAGGCTCGCTATCGCTCGCCAGGAAAAATCGACACCTAAATGGCACGAATGGTCTTAAAATTGACAGAAATAGGGCGAGGGTTCTTAAAATCGCCAAACTAATGGGGCAAGCGTCTTTAAATCTCACAAGCAATGGGGCTAAACATGAGGGAGAAAGAGGTTCAGAAAAAAATCCTCCAGGTGGAAATCTCCCCTTAAATGTAGCCGTTCTCGTCAACATACTCTATAAAGGACTGATTGTAGAAGGGTTATTCAGAGCGTCCTATCGTGTTACAACTAAAGTATTGTATTAAGTTCGATATTGTGGCACTAATTGTGGAAGCTATATGCATGCATATTGGGGTAATTTAGTCATATCTTGGAGTAGAAATCATATTGGGGTAATTTAGTCATATCTTGGAGTAGAAATCATATTGGGGTAATTTAGTCATATCTTGGAGTAGAAATCATATTGGGGTAATTTAGTCATATCTTGGAGTAGAAATCATATTGGGGTAATTTAGTCATATCTTGGAGTAGAAATCATCTATATATTTTACAATCCACCGTGTCCCTCTTCCCCCATCACTATTAATAGACAGTCTAGTTACGTAAGAATCGTCATATCTGGTATTGTTAAGGGGAGGCAGACCGTTTGTTTGGTCTATTAATTCATTTATTCATATATTTTGTTAGTTACCTCCCTAGATCCCCATCAAGCTTAGAAAAACACCCCCTTCAAGATAAATTTGTAAATTTTTCGGTAGAAAAATTTCCCGACCGAAGGCCGGTTCCTCTTAAAATTGCAGGCTCGCTATCGCTCGCCATGGAAAAATCGATACCGAAATGGCACGAAAGGTCTAAATATTGACGAAGAAATTGGCCGAAAGGTCTTAAAATCGACTAACTAATGGGGCCAACATCTTAACATCTGAAAACTAATGTGACTAAACATGAGGGAGAAAGGGGCCCAGAAAAGCGGGTCATTTCCTCTTAACACACTCCCATTGATTGAACAATACAACGGTCTGGTCGCCAACATTGCTTTTAACCCTCACTCTGACGCACACACACAATGGCCGACACAATCATATTTGGAAGCATATTGGTAAAAATGGCCGCTTGACAACAGGTGATAGGTGTTAAGGGGAGGTATTTAGTTTGTTCCCTAGACCTCCATCAAGCTTAAAATGACACTCCCTTGAGTCCCTTTCAAGATAAATTTTTACATTTTTCGGTAGAAAAATGTCCCGGCCGAAGGCCGGTTCCTCTTAAATTACAGGCTCGCTATCGCTCGCCAGGATAAAATCGACACCTGAATTGCACGAAAGGTCTTAATATGGGGTGAAAGTTCTTAAAATCGCTAAACTAATGGGGCAAACGTTTTATAATATCAAAAGCAATGGGGCTAAACATGATGGAGAAAGGGGTCAAGAAAAAAATCCCTCAAGTGGAGATCTCCCCTTAAGGGGGGTCACCTTTTTTGTTTGTTTTTTGTGTTTTTTTCTCTCCTTTTCTCTCTTTCTCTGACTTGTATCCATTTGGCCCTATTCACCCAACTGTTTTAAGACGTTTATCCCCATCCAGGTGTCTATTTTTTACTGACGAGCGATAGCGAGCCAGCATTGTATGGAGAAATCCGGCTTCGCCGGAGACATTTTTCTATCGAAAAATTTACACATTTAGCCTGCTGTAAAACAAAAATATATATATATGCTGGCTCGCTACCGCTTGCCAGGAAAATATTGACACCTGGATGGGGGTAAACGTCTTAAAACAGTAGGCTGAATGGGGCCTATTGGATACAAGCCAAAGAGAGAGGGAGAGAAAGAGAAAAGAAGCGAGGTGGGCTCCCTTAAATGAATACAAATGGTGCTAACGGGAATATAGGTCCATGTGTGGCATAGGTACACATACAGTCATACATACAGTCATACAGTCACATACAGTCATGCAGGCATATATACCTACACTACAGTCACACATACAGGCATATATACCTACACTACAGTCACACATACAGTCATACAGGCATATATACCTACACTACAGTCACACATACAGTCATGCAGGCATATATACCTACACTACAGTCACACATACAGTCATACAGGCATATATACCTACACTACAGTCACATACAGTCATGCAGGCATATATACCTACACTACAGTCATACAGGCATATATACCTACACTACAGTCACACATACAGTCATACAGGCATATATACCTACACTACAGTCACACATACAGTCATACAGGCATATATACCTACACTACAGTCACATACAGTCATACAGGCATATATACCTACACTACAGTCACACATACAGTCATACAGGCATATATACCTACACTACAGTCACATACAGTCATACAGGCATATACCTACACTACAGTCACACATACAGTCATACAGGCATATATACCTACACTACAGTCACACATACAGTCATACAGGCATATATACCTACACTACAGTCACACATACAGTCATGCAGGCATATATACCTACACTACAGTCACACATACAGTCATACAGGCATATATACCTACACTACAGTCACACATACAGTCATACAGTCATGCAGGCATATATACCTACACTACAGTCACACATACAGTCATGCAGGCATATATACCTACACTACAGTCACACATACAGTCATGCAGGCATATATACCTACACTACAGTCACACATACAGTCATGCAGGCATATATACCTACAGTACAGTCACATATACAGTCATACAGGCATATATACCTACACTACAGTCATGCAGGCATATATACCTACACTACAGTCACACATACAGTCATACAGGCATATATACCTACACTACAGTCACACATACAGTCATACAGGCATATATACCTACACTACAGTCACACATACAGTCATACAGGCATATATACCTACACTACAGTCACACATACAGTCATACAGTCATGCAGGCATATATACCTACACAGTCACACATACAGTCATACAGGCATATATACCTACACTACAGTCACACATACAGTCATACAGTCATGCAGGCATATATACCTACACTACAGTCACACATACAGTCATGCAGGCATATATACCTACACTACAGTCACACATACAGTCATGCAGGCATATATACCTACACTACAGTCATGCAGGCATATATACCTACACTACAGTCACACATACAGTCATGCAGGCATATATACCTACACTACAGTCACACATACAGTCATACAGTCATACAGTCATGCAGGCATATATACCTACACTACAGTCACATACAGTCATGCAGGCATATATACCTACACTACAGTCACACATACAGTCATGCAGGCATATATACCAACAGTACAGTCACATATACAGTCATACAGGCATATATACCTACACTACAGTCATGCAGGCATATATACCTACACTACAGTCACACATACAGTCATGCAGGCATATATACATACACTACAGTCACATACAGTCACACATACAGTCATGCAGGCATATACAGTACCGGTATACGATACCTACATTAATGTCACATAGGCCTGCTCATATATACCTACACTACAGTCACACATACAGTCATACAGTCATGCAGGCATATATACCTACACTACAGTCACACATACAGTCACACATACAGTCATGCAGGCATATACAGTACCGGTATACGATGCCTACATTAATGTCACATAGGCCTGCTCATCCTCCCTATCTTTTTCACTTACTCTCATACACACACACACAATCACACACACTCTCTCTCTCTCTGTATATACAGTATATATATTTATATGTGCATAGTTTCAAAGCACGGTATGACAAACATATCTTAGGAGGCGGGAATTAACGAGCATGCTCACTCCCGCAAATACAACTAGTGTAAGTACAACTAGTGTAAGTACACACACACACACACACACACACACACACACACACACACCATTTATTGTCACTCATCCAAAATGCATTAAAAGTTTCTATTTGTCATCGTTTAAGCTAAACTAATCTATCATGCCTCTCACTCCCGAAATAAAGCATTTCTCTTTCGCCATAAATTTGTAAATGATTCCTTTAATATGCGCCTCGTTCATTTTAATATTTCGAATAGATTGTATTACTGTCTTACTCTACAAACACAAATAATATACTGTGTTACCGGTACTTACTCTAAAAGTCTAAGATATTACAATCCTCTCCTTAAATGTGCAAAGAAATTATATATCTACTAAATATCAATTCTGCTGTCATCCAAAAAGTATTATCATTGTAAAAGTATAGATCATATTCGCTTCAACCACTTCAAACCTCCCACTCTTGTTATCCATCCCTTATCCTTCATCCTAACTCCCCCCATCCCTCACTCCTCTCCTCCCCCCCCCCCCCCTTCTTGGCACTTGGCATCCCTCCAGCAATTCCCGGCACCCGAGGACAGGCGGATCATGTGATGTAAGTGAAGGGTGGGAGAGGCGCCAGTGTGTGTGAGAGAGAGAAAGAGAGAGATAATAGAGAGAAATATAATAGAGATAACAGAGAGAGAGAGAGAGAGAGAGAGTACAAAGGAGTACAAAGGAGTACAAAGGAAATCAAGCAACAACAGATCTAGTGACCCTTCTAGGTTGCTTGTCCTCCAAAACACTGAGGATCAAGTGTCCAAACAGTGGTTTAGAGTGGGTAAGGGAACATTGGAAAGGGAATTACTGCCTTGAACTAATGTCCGTGGCAGGATTAGGAAGTTAGTAGGGGACAGATGGGTTAGTAATTGAGGGGGGGATAAAATAAAGTTATTCATTTACAAACGCAGTCAGTCGCGGGTTTGATGCGAGATATTTGTCTAGGCGGAGTTTAAATGAATCAACGGTGATGCAGTCTATAACGTTTCGGGGAAGCCCATTCCACAAGTTGACAACTCGATTGAAGAAGAAATTCTTAGATTCGTGTGAGTTAAAAGATTTACCAATAATTTTGCAACCGTTTCCCCGCGTGTAATTAGATTGGTCGATAGTGAAGTACTTACTACAGTTCATATTGTCGATGCCTTTGATGATTTTGAACACTTGAATTAAGTCACCTCTTAATCTGCGCTGGGTTAAAGGAAATAGATTTAATTCTCTAAGACGCTCTTCGTATGGTTTGTTCTTTAGGCTAGGTATCATTTTGGTAACTCTACGTTGAACTCGTTCTAGCTTGTTTATATCTTTTTGGTAATAAGGGCACCAGGATTGAACGCAGTATTCCAGAAGAGGGCGGACTAATGAATTGTAAAGGGTTAGGATAACTTCTTTGGATTTATGCTCAAATGACCTGCCTATAAAGCCAATAATTTTGTTTGCCTTCTTAACAACTTCTGAACATTGTTGACTCGGTTTTAGGTTACTCGATATTGTTACTCCCAGATCGGTTTCTCTGTTTACATTCTTAAGCTGAGTGCCATTCATCGAATAGTTTGCTTTCTCATTTAGGTATCCGATATGTAGTACTTTACATTTATCCGCATTGAAACTCATTTGCCAAATTTGGGCCCAACATGACAATTTATCTAGATTGTGTTGCATATCGTCAACTTGTTCTTTTGAGAGTACGCTATTTGCAATTTTTGTATCGTCAGCAAATTTTGAGATTGTACAGGTGAGACCCTCATCTATGTCGTTGATGTAAATTAGAAAGAGAATTGGTCCTAGTACCGATCCCTGGGGTACCCCGCTACTTACATTGGTCCATTTTGATGCCTTACGGATTATGACTACTCTTTGCTTTCTGTCGCTGAGCCAATTTTCTATCCATTTCAACACACCGTCTTGTATTCCATGCGCTTTTAGTTTTAGCAGTAAACGTTTGTGGGGAACTTTGTCAAAGGCCTTTTGAAAATCAAGGTATATAATATCTACAGCTTTAATCTCATCGTAGAGGTTGAGGATATCGTGGAAGAAGTCTAAGAGGTTTGTTAAACAGGAACGTTTTTTACGAAAGCCGTGTTGAGTATCTTTAAGTATGTTATTTTCCTCTAAGTGATTTACGAGTCTGTCTCGTATGACCGTTTCTAGCATTTTACATACAACTGAGGTTAAGCTAATTGGACGATAGTTACTGGGTAGGGATTTGCTGCCTTTTTTGAATATCGGTGTTACGTTGGCTAGCTTCCACTGATCGGGCATAGTTCCAGACTGCAAGGATTTATTGAATAGTAATGTCAGTGGTTTAGAGAGCTCATCCTTAGCTTCCTTTAGAACTCTAGGCGAGATTGTATCAGGTCCAGGCGTTTTATTTACCTTGAGTTTTTCTAAACAATTCAATACTTCTCTCTCTGTAACGGTGATATTGCTTAGAACATCTGAATTATCAATCTGAATCGGCGATGGTGTAGGGATATCACTGAGGTCTTCTGTTGTAAAAACTGATGCAAAGAAGGTGGGCATTACTCATTTGTTCTTCGTCTTTGGTGTATTCTCCATTTTCATCGACTAACGGTCCAACAGTTGAAGTAACTACTTTTTTCTTTCTGATATAACTATAGAATTCTTTCGGGTTTGTTTTACTTTGATTCGCAATATGTAACTCCAGGATCTTTTTACTTTGCTTAATTAACATTGTGTCGTAGCTCTACAAATTTTACCAGTTCTTCGTCATTTTGTAAAGATTTTAATCTATCATTAGCAAACTTTTTAGCAAGCAGACAGTTTGAAATATCTTTATTGCACTATTTGGGCTTATTATTATGGCCTGTACGCCGTATTTTCGATGGTATGCAGTCTTGCACTGCTTTTAGGTAAGTGGCTTCGAATAACTTCCAAGATGTATTTATGTCGTTATTGTGAATTAAAAAGCTCCAGTCAGTTTCTTTAAACATAGCTCTAAGTTTATGGAAGTTTGCTTTCTTGAAATTAGGGACTTTTTCGATGCTACTATTGGTTCGTTACTAGTAAACTTTAAAGTGAAAGTTATCGTACGATGGTCGCTGTTACTGAATTCATCACGAACATTCAAATTCTCTATTAATTCTTCTTTTGTTGCAAGTACTATGTCAAGAACGTTATTACCACGGGTCGGCGTTCCAACAAATTGATAAAGCGAACTCTCTTGCAAGTTCGTATACAAGTCATGTCCGGAGTGTGAAGTAAGAGTATCGCCCCACTTGGTCACAGGTAAATTAAAGTCGCCAAAAATTACGGTATCTTGTGAGTTACTTACATCTGCAATTTGTTCGTAAATTTCTCGGTCAGTTGCACTGATTGAGTGGAGGTC
>CM064546.1:48806912-48831660 GCA_032716605.1 Paralithodes platypus | reverse complement strand
ATACATTAAGGGGGGTTTATCGTTTTTGTCTCTCCTTTTCTCTCTTTCTCTGGCTTGTATCCATTCGGCCCCATTCAGCCAACTGTTTTAAAACGTTTATCCCCATCCAGGTGTCGATTTCTTCCTGGCGAGCGATAGCGAGCCAGCATTGTGTGAAGAAATCCGGCTTCGCCGGAGACATTTTTCTATCGAAAAATTTACAAATTTAGCCTGCTGTAAAAAAAAATATATATATATATGCTGGCTCGCTACCACTCACCAGGAAAATATTGACACCTGGATGGTGGTAAACGTCTTAAAACAGTAGGCTGAATGGGGCCGTATCGATACAAGCCAAAGAGAGATGGAGAAAAAGGGAGAACAAAACGAGGTGGGCCCCCTTAAGGGGAGGTATTTAGTTTGTTCCCTAGACCTCCATCAAGCTTAAAATTACACCCCCTTGAGTCCCTTTCAAGATAAATTTGTACATTTTTCGGTAGAAAAATTTCCCGGCCGAAGGCCGGTTCCTCTTAAATTACAGGCTCGCTATCGCTCGCCAGGATAAAATCGACACCTGAATTGCACGAAAGGTCTTAATATGGGGTGAAAGTTCTTAAAATCGCTAAACTAATGGGGCAAACGTTTTATAATATCAAAAGCAATGGAGCTAAACATGAGGGAGGAAGGGGTCAAGAAAAAATCCCTCAAGTGGAGATCTCCCCTTAACATGATCTCTAGTAATCACATCATCAATTAATCAATTGTCTCCCACAGATCCCTTGGAATATCGTCTAATTCTAGCCAGAATAAAACTTATAAAAGCGACATAGTATACTAAAACGGTCAACACTCTATTTATGGCCTTGGCCTTGCTCGGGGCCTTGGGGCTGTTCGGCCAGGCAGCTTGGGGAACAACAACAACAACAACAACACTATTTGCTTCAAGTCAATGATAATTATATATACCGGTATATATATATATATATATATATATATATATATATATATATATATATATATATTATATTATATGTATACTGTATATATATAATTTTGTTTATATACAATAAATAGAGGAAGGATAAACAAAGAAAAAAAAAAATTATAAAAATCACACTCAGTATACCAAAGATATTATGTACCTTTATTGTGTGTATTTTCTGTACAGTGTTGCCAGGATATAATAAAGAAATATACAGCCTTCCTGGAAAATACAGAAAAACTGTTCCCAACTTAAATTTAGTTTGAGAATTTAATTACATGCTCGGAGAGGAAATAATGAGAAGAGTTAGACGAAATAAGGAAACTTTTTCGATAATGCCATTTCATTTGACCTTTTAAGAGGGGTGACCTAGTTTTTTTTTCTCTTTCTCTGGCTTATATCTATGCAGCCCCATTCAGCCTATTGTTTTAAGACGTTTATCGCCATCCAGGTGTCGATTTCTTCCGGGCGAGCCATCATTGTATGGAGAAATCCGGCTTCGCCGGAGACATATTTCTATCGAAAAATTTACAAATTTAGCCTGCTGTCAAAAACACCTTTTTATATATGGTGGCTCGCTATCGCTCGCCAGTAAAAAATCGACACCTGGATGGGGATAAACGTCTTAAAACAGTACGCTGAATGGGGCCGAATGAATACAACCTAGAGAGAGAGAGAGAGAGAGAGAGAGAGAGAGAGAGAGACCCTTAACCCAGCCAGTGCGATGACCCCTATATCACACGATTTTATTGGGTTTAGGAAGGATCTGTTGAAGTTATGGGATTGATTGAGATGGTAACCCTTTGATTTCCTGGAGGGTCTTCCTAAGCTGAATAATATCGTCTAGTGCCAAGCGGAACCAAATTAAACGTTATCGTTTTAAAGGTAGCGATGCAGGAGGCGACTGTTCTTCTTCGGTACTCTCAAGCATTTTTATTCAGCTTAAGAAATATCATTATGAATCAAAGATGTATAACTTCTTAATTTAAGCCTTTGATTTGGAGAGGCCTTACTTCAAGCAAACTTTAACACTATTGTCTGGAAGTATCAAGCATATAATGATGTATTGCTGGTTATTGGAAAATGGGATGGTTGACACGATATATTTTAGTGTGCTAGCAAGTTGAATTTATTTGTATATGTTAAATAAGTGGTCCTAGTAAAGGAATTTTAGATTTAGACGTGCCGTACCGTGACGAAATAAGGAGTTTATCTATAAAGGATTGTCAATTACGAACTGAAAAGGAAGTCAGTCGAGTGAACACCTCCGGTATTACCGTATAGGTTTATATATATATATATATATATATATATATATATATATATATATATATATATATATACTGTATACTGTATATATATAGCTCATGGTAAATTGGCATGCCACTATCTGGATTCCTCAGATAATGCGAACATACTCTGTTAATTATATGCAAACTTGGTCTTAATATGGCGCAGTCAGTTTTTTTTTTTCATTTTCTATTAATTGTCGACATGTCTGCTGCTAAGATATTACATTTTCCGCCAGTTGAAAAGCAAATAGGCCATACAACTCTAGAACACTAACACTTAAAAGTCATAACTTAGCTTTATAATTTCAACTCTGATTATCTAACTAGTAAATAAATAAAATTAAGTCTTAGCACACATACACAAAGCCTTTATATCATTATTTGTTCAGTTATGTTCACCAGCGTATGTTCTGGCCGTAACAGCTGTGTCAAGAACAACACAAAAGTGGTTGAAATTGTAAAAATGGGACGCAACCTTTAAATGTTTCCGTAATGTTTGACAAATGCATGTTGGCTTGCACTGCACTTTATGATATATAATGCCCCGCCAGATGTTGAAAGAAATGGGCAAGTGGAAAGCTGAACCCACATGTTGATATGTGGGTTTAGCTTCTGAAGTTCATTCTCGAAATGAGTAAACGGTCTTATATGTCACGCTGATGTAACATTATGCTGTAATTGTAAGAGTTTGGTAAATGTGTACATATATAACCCCCATATATATATATATATATAAATTCACCCATTTCCTTAAGGGGAGATCTCCACGTGAGGTATTTTTTTCTTGACCCCTTTCTCCCTCATGTTTAGCCCCATTGCTTTTGATATTATAAAACGTTTGCCCCATTAGTTTACCGATTTTAAGAACTTTCACCCCATATTAAGACCTTTCGTGCAATTCAGGTGTCGATTTTATCCTGGCGAGCGATAGCGAGCCTGTAATTTAAGAGGAACCGGCCTTCGGCCGGGACATTTTTCTACCGAAAAATGTACAAATTTATCTTGAAAGGGACTCAAGGGGGTGTATTTTTAAGCTTGATGGAGGTCTAGGGAACAAACTAAATACCTCCCCTTAAACAATATTAATACCGGTACGGTACAGATAAATATACTGTCAATACTAGGAAGACTATGTTCACTTCTTGTTCACCATTGTTCTCTTCTCTAGCGGTCCATTGGTGGCTGATTATCCCAGCAGAGTTCATTAACAACGACCCCCACCCCCCACCCCCTCTTTAATTAGTACCCCCACCACCCCCATTGATTAACACCCCAACCCTTTCGTACCCTCACCACCCCTTTATATTAGGACCCCGCCCCCTTTATAGTTGTCCCCACTTTCTTTATAAGGCTCCTATCGCCGTCCCCTTGTCAAGAGACGTACATGGGGAGAATTGTGCCAACTGACTAATAGAATCTGCAGTTATATTTTTGATCGATATGTGATAATGGGGGTGGAGCTTTAATGGCGTGCATATTTATGACGTGGTTATGATTGATAGGAAGTTGAAGTACACCAACCCGATGACGATCAGCTATTTTGCCATCTTAAGGGGAGATCTCCACTTGAGGGATTTTTTTCTGGACCCCTTTCTCCCTCATGTTTAGCCCCATTGCTTTTGATATTATAAAACGTTTGCCCCATTAGTTTAGCGATTTTAAGAACTTTCACCCCATATTAAGACCTTTCGTGCAATTCAGGTGTCGATTTTATCCTGGCGAGCGATAGCGAGCCTGTAATTTAAGAGGAACCGGCCTTCGGCCGGGACATTTTTCTACCGAAAAATGAACAAATTTATCTTGAAAGGGACTCATGGGGATGTAATTTTAAGCTTGATGGAGGTCTAGGGAACAAACTAAATACCTCCCCTTAACCCCTTCAGGAACATTTTACATATTTTTTGCTGACACTAGGCGCTTTAATATAGCATAGGCAGGATTTCTATGAATAGAAACGTTAGTAACTGTCTTAATTAATCTTTTGACTCGTACAGATAGATTCTATACTTGATAGAACCGCCTTGTGATAGCCACTCTATAAGGAAAGATTTCAGTATGGTGTATTGAAAGAGTTAAGAAGTCCCATTCAGATAATAGAGGTCAAGCTTTTCATTACATTGACTTTTATGTTTTTGCATTTAATTATATTTTTATGTATTTCACCACGGCAACGGATTAGATAAAAATTAATGTTTATAATTTTGTCATAGCCTTCGGTACTGCTAAACTACATAGTCAGCATAACAGGAACCTCCAGTAACTAATGGATCATTGGTGTTTTCCATTTCGCTCGAGATATTATATTTACAATATATATATATATATATATATATATATATATATATATATATATATATATATATATATATAATATTTTATTATATGGTGGGGCACTATCATTAAGGGGAGGTCTCCACTTGAGGGATTGTTTTCTTGACCCCTTTCTCCCTCATGTTTAGCCCCATTGCTTTTGATATTATAAAACGTTTGCCCCATTAGTTTAGCGATTTTAATAACTTTCACCCCATATTAAGACCTTTCGTGCAATTCAGGTGTCTATTTTATCCTGGCGAGCGATAGCGAGCCTGTAATTTAAGAGGAATCGGCCTTCGGCCGGGACATTTTCTACCGAAAAATGTACAAATTTATCTTGAAAGGGACTCGAGGGGGTGTAATTTTAAGGTTGATGGAGGTCTAGGGAACAAACTAAATACCTCCCCTTAAATATTCATACGTTCAAACAAAATATTAACATACTAATAATATGCATACTATAGAACTACTATTAACCCTCTCTGTACCATGACGCCTATCTATATAACTACTATTAACCCTCTCTGTACCATGACGCCTATCTATATATTAATACTTTGGCTATCAGTAGACGATGGCATTGATATCAAGAAGGACATGCTGAAGTCAAAGGGTTGCACGAAGGAGCGTTTACCCCTTTCATTCCACAGACCTTTCCTATGCTGCATAAAAGCGTGTTATGTTCGCTAAAATAGGATTAAACCACCGTTTCGTATTGATCGATTTAAAAAACAGGGTCATATAATTCTCCCTATTGAAGGTGAAGCCAGCCCCTTATGACCCCCTCCCCCCCTCCCCCGCCCCCCTTCCTCCTTCACTCTTAAAACTAAGGAACAGCTGCCACCCCCTCTGTCAACGACCCCACCCCACCCTCTCTCTCTCTCTCTTTCTTTCTCTCTCTCTCTCTCTCTCTCTCTTTCTCTCTATTGTTTAGGGGCGTGGGAGGTGAAACGGGGGGGGGGGGGGGCTGTGTACGAGATAGATAGATAGATAGATAGAGAGATATAATATATAGAGAGTGAGCGAGAGAGAAAGACAGAGGAGACTAATTGAGAAAATAAGGAGAGGGGTATAAATGTGAGATAAATAGATAGATAACAAGGTAATTGAAGAGAGAGTGAGAGTGGGGGGGGGGGGGGCTGCATCTTTATTAACCAGAATAAAGGGGTGTTGAGTAAAACTGGTTGTGTGAATGGTGATGTGTGAATGGTGATTGGTGATGTGTGAATGGTGATGTGTGAATGGTGATTGGTGATGTGTGAATGGTGATGTGTGAATGGTGATTGGTGATGTGTGAATGGTGATGTGTGAATGAAGGCAGAAGGGGATGATAGGGTACGAACTGAGGCTAATATTTATAATAATAATAATAATAATAATAATAACAATAATAATTAAAATAAATATAATAATAATAATAATAATAATAATAACAATAATAATTAAAATAAATATAATAATAATAATAATAATAATAATAATAATAATAATAACAATAATAATTAAAATAAATATAATAATAATAATAATGATAATAATAATAACAATAATAATAATTAAAATAAATATATAATAATAATAATAATAATAATAATAATAATAATAATAACAATAATAATTAAAATAAATATAATAATAATAATAATAATAATAATAATAATAGTTATATATGATACTACATGGATTTGCAAATGTAGCCTATATAATTTACTGAATAGATAGGACCATGAAAACATATCGTGCATATGGAAATTTTATCGATATGAAAATGAAGTCTTTAGATTAGAGTGAAATAAATTGCGGGGATCATGCTTACTCTTAAGGGGGGTGACCTGTTTTTGTTCTGTCCTTTTCTATCTTTCTCTGCCTTGTACCCATTTGGCCCTATTCAGCCTACTGTTTTAAGACGTTTATCCCCATCCAGGTGTCAATTGTTTACTGGTGAGCGGTAGCGAGCCAGCATATTTTTTAATTTTTGTTTGACAGCAGGCTAAATTTGTACATTTTTCGATAGAAAAATGTCTCCGGCGAAGCCGGATTTCTTCATATATTGCTGGCTCGCTATCGCTCGCCAGGAAGAAATCGACACCTAGATGGGGATAAACGTCTTAAAATAGTTGGCTAAATGGGGCCGAATGGATACAAGCCAGAGAAAGAGAAAAAAGGAAAGAAATAACAAAAAGCAGGTCACCCCCCTTAAATCCATTTAACCCATACAATACTGGCGACGTCCTATTTATTGGAATCTTGTTACATTTAGACGATATTATACAGCTTTATACAGATTTTATACAGCTTTATACAGCTTTTATACAGCTTTATACAGCTTTTATACAGCTTTATACAGCTTTATACAGATTTTATACAGCTTTATACATATTTGATACAGCTTTATACAGATTTATACAGTTTTATACATATTTGATACAGCTTTATACAGATTTATACAGTTTTATACAGATTTGATACAGCTTTATACAGATTTATACAGCTTTATACAGATTTTATACAGATTTTATACAGCTTTATACAGATTTTATACAGCTTTCTACAGATTTTATACAGCTTTATACAGCTTTATACAGCTTTATACAGCTTTATACAGCTTTTATACAGCTTTATACAGCTTTTATACAGCTTTATACAGCTTTTATACAGCTTTATACAGCTTTTATACAGCTTTATACAGCTTTTATACAGCTTTATACACATTTTATACAGCTTAATAACTATATTAGATGGTGAACTTTAATAATAATAATAATAATAATAATACAAAAAGAATATAAAAGAGAGAGACAGAATAGACGGAAGTTCGGTATCCCATTCTCTCATATCTTCTAGCGACATTAGTTTTACTTCCTTCAACGAATTTGGACGGAGCTTGTGTTTTCGTCTCCGTTTGTCTGTCTGCCTGTAAACAAGATATCTCATAAAGTTAGGAACCGATTTTCACGATATTAGGTGGGTGGAAAGGATTCAATTTAGGTGATCGGTAGAGCGCATCTCTCCTCTAGCGAAGATGGCTCACAAATGTGCTTAGTGATTTTCACGAAATTTGGAGGGCATATAGGATAGAAGCCAAGGAAGAAGTGCACACACACACACACACACACACACACACACACACACACACACACACACACACACACACCGAAACTGCTTCGTATTTAAAGAAGGATAAACTCAAGCTACACACACCCTATATCGTGTTCCTGGATCTCTGTTGAAAGGTTTCCCCTATCTTTACCCCTACACAGATGAGAGAGAGAGAGATTGGTTGATTGGAGGTACGCTTTATGATAATGAGCCAGAGAGAACCAGTGTGAGAGGAAAGGAAGGGGAATATAAAAGCTACGGGAGAGATTTACAGAGATTTACATATATACACTGACCACATTGACCTTACGATCCCAGCGAGGGGGTCAGGACTTAATTCTAGTAGAGATAGCAAACCCGATAGAAAAGGAAAGTTGAAGGAAAGGGTAGAAACGAAGAACAGAGAGAGAGAGAGAGAGTGAGTGAGTGTGTGAGAGTGAGAGTAAGAGAGAGCGGCAAAGGTAGGTTGAATGATTGATAAGTAGATAGATAGAGGGAGAAATAGAGATGACCGACAGGCAGACATACATAATTATAGCGATGGGTATATATATATATATATATATATTTAGAGAGAGAGAGAGAGAGAGAGAGAGAGAGAGAGAGAGAGAGAGAGAGAGAGAGAGTGTAGGAGGATAAGAAGGGGAAGATGAAAGCAACACGAGGGCTAAATGAAGAGGGGAGATAGAGTAATGAAGAGGGAGGGAGGGGAGATGAGGGGGAGGATAAGAGGTATGGAAGCTGGAGAGAGAGAGTGAGTGAGAGCGAGCGAGAGAGTGAGTGAGTGAGTGAGAGAGAGAGCGAGAGAGAGAGAGAGAGTAAGTGTGAGTGAGTGAGAGTATAGAGACACATGAAAAGAGTATGGAAGAGGAATAAGACAGATAACAAATAAAAGATGAAAAAAGGCAAGCTAATAGAGCGAAAGAAGAAGGGGGTTACAAACAAAAAAAAGTAGTATCTCAATGACCTTGCGGTCCATTCCGGGGTTGTACACTTATGTGGAAAAGATAAAAGATCTCGGAGTGCTCTTAAACAATTTCCACACCTTAGTTTTGTAATCGATGGAGTAAGTTGTATAGCACTAACTTGAACTCTTTCTAGTCGCTCTCTATCTGTTTTGAGTGTTGGAGAAAAACAACTGAATAATATCTTCTGGAATAGTCCGTACTAGCGTGTAATGTAGATTGTCATGACCACGGTATCTGCTAGCCTTCTGAAGCCTTCTCTTAATATGCCCAAATATTCCTTTCTTTTCTAATTCAGTGCGCTGTTGAAATATATTTTTAGGTAGGATAACTGGTTATATGAACACCCAAATCGTGTTCCCTAGTCAGTCACTTTCAGATTCTTTGGTTAGGGATTTGCCTGGCCGATATGCACCACTTGCACTCTCCAAGTTTAGTGGTATCTGTCATGTCTCAGACCATGTACCAAATATGTTGAGATTTATGATGAGTTGCTCTACCCAATTAGGATTCTTCACATTTCGCATGAGCCAAGCACAGATCCTGTTTGGAACTCCCACTGTGGCAGTAGTCCGTTCAGGGAAAGAAAAAAAACGTTTAATACAATTCGTTGCAAATAATTAGGTACCTCTGTATTAATAACATTTGTATTCACTGTTCACGTTAAATAGCTTATATTGAGGCATTTTGTCAAAAACAAAATCTAAGTATGGGATGTCTATGGCTGTACGTTTGTCATATAATCACTATACATTTCATGGAAACATTCCGGAAAATTTGGTAAGAAATGAGCGGTGTGGCTGTTAGACCATGTTGGGAATCCGTAATCAACAACTACTATATAGCATCCCTTCTAGCAGTTTTACTATGATAAATGGAGAGAGAGAGAGAGAGAGAGAGAGAGAGAGAGAGAGAGAGAGAGAGAGAGAGAGAGAGAGAGAGAGAGAGAGAGAATAATGAAGTGGGGGTAAGGGGAAATGAGATATGAAGCGAGGATATGGTGAGAGGGGAACTTGGGAGAGGTATGAGCGATGAGGGTGGAAATGAAAGGGGATGCATATTATATAATAATATATATATATATATATATATATATATGTGTGTGTGTGTGTGTGTGTGATGAGTGCCTCCCCGAGAGTTGAAAGAGTGACAGGGCCAAAATCAAGGGACTTTCGAATCAAAATGCCTGGACACACGGTGTTTCAAGCAATTTAAGTCATAGGATGAGGGAAAGACTGATTCTGGGAGAGAGTTACAGAGCTCAGCTGTTGAATAGAAGAAAGATTGAGAATAACGTTTCAGTCTTGGGTTGGAGAGTTGCACAGAGTAGAGGTGGGATTGTGTTGCAAGATGGGTGCTACGTGCTCTACGAAAAGGGGTTGGTATACACTGAGAAAGCTCTGAGGAACATTGATTATTGTAATAGCAATAGAATGGTGAGAGAAATGCAACATTGCGACGAAGAGAGAGAGAGAGACTGCAGAGATTTGGTGAGTAGACGCGAGTTAATGAGACGGAAGGTTTTCTTTTCTACTTTGTCTAGAAGTGCTGTGTGAGAGGATCTTCTCCACACGTGTGAACAATACTCAGTGCATGGATGCACTGTGCGCCTGTACAGAGCAAGAAGCTGCGCAGGGGTAAAGAACCCCTGGAGGCGGTTGAGCACACCCAGCTTCTGGGAAGCTGTTTCAGCAAGGGTGGTAACATGATCTTTCCAAGAGAGATCAGAAGAAAAAGAGACACCGAGAATATACAATTATACTGAATTGCGCATTGAGAGCTATACATAAAGGTATTGCATATACTAGGATAGGTTGAAGACGTTAGAATTAAGTTTAGGTAAACCGGAAAGTTCTGTAAACTAAATTAATTACCTTTTCTCTCCCTCAGGTAAGGACTGGAGGGTGTTGGTGTTGATTATGTCCCAGCCTACCTGTACAACACCTATAACAGTATGTAACTTAATTTGGTTTCATATTCAGGAATTTCAGGTATGGTGGTGTATAAAGTGTTAGCGAAGAGTTCAACTTTGTTAGAGGAAGAAGTGACGGTAGTGCCGTCAGAGTGGAAAAAAGGATAGGAGAGAAAGAGAGAGAGAGAGCGAGAGAGCGAGAGCAACACCGAGAGAGAGAGATAAATAGAGAGCGTGAGAGCGCTGGAAGGAATGAATGAATGAATGAATGAATGAAGGAAGGAAGGAAGGAAGGGAGGGAGCGAGGGAAGGATGGATGGATGGATGGAAAGAAGGAAGGAAGGAACAGCTGGATCACGCAAGGGAAGGAAGGAAGGCAGGAAAGAAGAAAGAAAGAAAGAAAGAAAGAAAGAAAGAAAGAAAGAAAGATGGAAGGAAGGAAGGAGACAGCTGGATCACGCAAGGGAAGTAAGGAAGGAAGGAAGGGTAAGGAGTTCAACAGAGTGTGATGGAGTCGTGGAGGTGGTGGCTTTGTCTTGGAAACATGATGAGTGAGTGAGTGAGTGAGTGAGTGAGTGAAGGAATGAGAGAGAGAGAGAGAGAGAGAGAATGAGAGAGAGAGAGAGTGAATAAGAGAGCGTAAAATATAGCAACAGAGAGATGTAAGAGAAGGAAGTTAAGAAAGAAAGAGAGTGTGAGAGTGAGTGAGTGAGTACAATCGATTACAAAACAAAAAAGTACAATAATTAAGTATTTATTCACCAACCCACAAATTAATTTACAAATAAACCTAACTAATGAAACCAATGAAATGATGTGGTACTCCCAAGGATTCGAACCTACGATACTCATACCGAAATTCTGAGCACTAGGTTTATGCCCAAGCCTACGACACATATTCATTCTCGAGTGCAGAATATTTATCTAAGTTTATCCATACACCCAACTGCACCATGGTAGCCTAATGATTAGATGAATGGAAGGAGTAAGATGGGGCACTTAAGGGGAGGCTGCCCGTTTGTTTGGTCTATTAATTCATTTATTCATATATGTCTTTAGTTTCCTCCCTAGATCTCCATCAAGTTTTGAAAAACACCCCCTAGAGGCCTAGACCCCCTTTCAAGATAAATTTGTAAATTTTTCGGTAGAAAAATGTACCGGCCGAAGGCCGGTTCCTCTTAAAATTGCAGGCTCGCCAGGAAAAATTTGACACCTAAATGGCACGTAAGGTCCTAAAATTGACACCAAAATGGGGGGAAAGATGTTATAATCGCCAAACTAATGGGTCGAACGTCTTATAATCTCAAAACTAGCGGGGCTAAACATTAGGGAGAAGGGGGTCCAGAAAAACGGTCTGCCTCCCACTAACCACAAGGGAAGGAAGGCCTCGCTAGGAATTACATGCAGAAACGGAAGGAAAGATAACGAGAGAGAAAAGAAGAGAAGAACATAAAAGAGGAGGAAAGTAAAATAATGAGAGAGAAAGGAGAAAGAGAGAAGAAAGGTATAGAGAAAGAAAAGAGGAGAAGAAAATAGAAGGGGAGGGAAGAAAGGTATAGAGAAAGAAAGGGATGAGAAGGGCGGGGGTAGGGAGTTCAGCGGAGTGTGATGGAGTGGTGGAGGCGGCGGCTTTGTCTCTCTCTCTCTCACTGTCCTTGGAAACTTGATGAGAGTGTGTGTGTGTGTGTGTGTGTGTGAGAGAGAGAGAGAGAGATATAATGTGTGTGTGTGTGTGTGTGAGAGAGAGAGAATGATAATGTGTGTGTGTGTGTGAGAGAGAGAATGTGTGTGTGAGCGAGAGAGAGAGAGAGAGAGAAAACTGGATGACCATATTTTATTACGAGTGAGCCCTCCAGATTTCCTTCACACATGATGGGTCTATACAATTATTGTGTAGTTATGGATCATACTAAATAACTAGCTCCCAGTCTCACACAAGGTTGTATTATAAAACATTTGGGAGAGGTGTATCCTGTCAATAATTTAGGGGGGGGGAGGGGGGGGTTTGTTTATTGGTCGATTTATTATTTGTTGATTAAATATATGTAGTTTCCTCCTTAGACCTCCATCAAGCTTCACAAAACATCCCCAAGACCCCCATCGAGATAAAGTTGCAATTTTGTCGGTAGAAAAATTTCCCGGCCAAAACCCGGTTCCTCTTAAATTACAGGCTCGCTATCGCTCGCCAGGAAAAAATCGACACTTAACTAGCACAAACGATCTTAAAATCGCCAAACTAATGGAGCGAACATCTAAATATCTGAAAACGAATGGGGCTAAAGACGAGGGAGAAGGGAGTGAGAAAAATCCTCTATCCCCCTTAAATGTAGAGAAAGGAAGTGCTTGTCTATGTCAAGGGAGGTGTCGGAAGGGGGAGAGAGAGAGAGAGGATGGACGCTCCTTTATTATTACACCCAGAAGGAAAGATGGGTGGAAGGGTTTAAGGGGGATTTAAGGGGTTTAAGGGGGGATGGCCGGATTTATTGGCTTATGGTTTTATCTTTTATATTTTCATTATACTTTTATCTTTTTTGTTTTATCTTGTTTATTTTTTTATTTTTTTGTTTTTTGTTTTTTTTTGTTTTTTTAAAGTTTGTTCCCTCGACCTCCATCAACCTGTAAAATGCACCCCCAAAACCCCCTTCAATGTGTACATTTTTCGGTAGAAAAATTTCCCGGCCGAAGGTCGGTTACTCTTAAAATTACAGGCTCGCTATCGCTCGCCAGGAAGAAAATCGACACCTAAATGGCACGAAAGGTCTTAATATTGACAAATAAATGGGGCGAAAGGTCTCAAAATCGACAAACTAATGGAAGGAACGTCTTAAAATATCAACACTAATATGCTAAACACGAGGGAGAAGGGGACTACCTGCCCTTTAAGACGATAGGTGAGAGATAATACGCAAGGGAATATCAGAGAGAGAGAGAGAGAGAGAGAGAGAGAGAGAGAGAGAGATGTAAGGGTTTAAGGGGCGATGGGCCTATTTATTGGCTTAGTGTTTTATTTTTTTATTAATTTCTAGTTTCCTCTCGCGACCTCCATCAACCTGTAAAACAACACCCCCTAGATTCAAGATAAATGTGTACATTTTTCGGTAGAAAAATGTCCCGGCCGAAGGTCGATTACTCTTAAAATTGCAGGCTCGCTCTCGCTCGCCAGGAAAAAATCGACACCTAGATGGCACGATAGGTCTTAAAATTGACAACGAAATGGGGCGAAAGGTCTTTAAATCGCCAAACTAATGGACCGAACGTCTAAAATTCTGAAAACCAATGGGACTAAACACGAGGGAGAAGGGATGAAAGAAGAACTACCCCCATCTCCCCTTAATAGTGAGCAAACGAGGTGGGCATTGATATAGACGAAGTAGGGTAGATGAATAGTGAAGAAGTTGGTGGTATGCAGGAAGAGAGGAGAGATAAGACGATAGATGAGAGATAATGTGCAAGGGGAGAGATGTTGGTGGTATGCATGAAGAGAGGAGAGATAAGACGATAGATGAGAGATAATGTGCAAGGGGAGAGATGTTGGTGGTATGCATGAAGAGAGGAGAGATAAGACGATAGATGAGAGATATATGTGCAAGGGGAGAGATGTTGGTGGTATGCATGAAGAGAGGAGAGATAAGACGATAGATGAGAGATATATGTGCAAGGGGAGATACTAGAGGGGAGAGATGTTGGTGGTATGCATGAAGAGAGGAGAGATAAGACGATAGATGAGAGATAATGTGCAAGGGGAGATACTAGAGGGGAGAGATGTTGGTGGTATGCATGAAGAGAGGAGAGATAAGACGATAGATGAGAGATAATGTGCAAGGGGAGATACTAGAGGGGAGAGATGTTGGTGGTATGCATGAAGAGAGGAGAGATAAGACGATAGATTTGAGATATATGTGCAAGGGGAGATACTAGAGGGGAGAGATGTTGGTGGTATGCATGAAGAGAGGAGAGATAAGACAATAGATGAGAGATATATGTGCAAGGGGAGATATTAGAGAGGAGATATGTTGGTGGTATGCATGAAGAGAGGAGAGATAAGACGATAGATGAGAGATATATGTGCAAGGGGAGATATTAGAGGGGAGAGATGTTGGTGGTATACATGAAGAGAGGAGAGATAACACGGTAGATGAGAGATAATGTGCAAGGGGAGATATTAGAGGGGAGAGATGTTGGTGGTATACATGAAGAGAGGAGAGATAAGACGATAGATGAGAGATAATGTGCAAGGGAAGATATTAGAGAGGAGAGATGTTGGTGGTATGCATGAAGAGAGGAGAGATAAGACGATAGATGAGAGATAATGTGCAAGGGGAGATATTAGAGAGGAGAGATGTTGGTGGTATGCATGAAGAGAGGAGAGATAAGACGATAGATGAGAGATAATGTGCAAGGGGAGATATGAGAGAGGAGAGATGTTGGTGGTATGCATGAAGAGAGGAGAGATAAGACGATAGATGAGAGATATATGTGCAAGGGGAGATATTAGAGAGGAGAGATGTTGGTGGTATGCATGAAGAGAGGAGAGATAAGACGATAGATGAGAGATAATGTGCAAGGGGAGATATTAGAGGGGAGAGATATTGGTGGTATGCATGAAGAGAGGAGAGATAAGACGATAGATGAGAGAAATATGTGCAAGGGGAGATATTAGAGGGGAGAGATGTTGGTGGTATGCATGAAGAGAGGAGAGATAAGACGATAGATGAGAGATAATGTGCAAGGGGAGATATTAGAGGGGAGAGATGTTGGTGGTATGCATGAAGAGAGGAGAGATAACACGGTAGATGAGAGATATATGTGCAAGGGGAGATACTAGAGGGGAGAGATGTTGGTGGTATGCATGAAGAGAGGAGAGATAACACGATAGATGAGAGATATATGTGCAAGGGGAGCTACTAGAGGGGAGAGATGTTGGTGGTATGCATGAAGAGAGGAGAGATAAGACGATAGATGAGAGATATATGTGCAAGGGGAGATATTAGAGATGAGAGATGTTGGTGGTATGCAAGAAGAGAGGAGAGATAAGACGATAGATGAGAGATAATGTGCAAGGGGAGATATTAGAGGGGAGAGATGTTGGTGGTATGCAAGAAGAGAGGAGAGTTAACACGGTAGATGAGAGATAATGTGCAAGGGGAGAGATGTTGGTGGTATGCATGAAGAGAGGAGAGATAAGACAATAGATGAGAGATAATGTGCAAGGGGAGATATTAGAGAGGAGAGATGTTGGTGGTATGCATGAAGAGAGGAGAGATAAGACGATAGATGAGAGATAATATGCATGGGGAGATATCAGAGGAGAGAGAGATTAATGTCCCCTATATTACACCAAGAAGGAAAAATTGATGGCGACTTTAATATTGAGCAAAGGAGTTGGTGAAATGAACGAGATATGAGATTCAAGAGGTTCGAACCCAGATATGCAAGAGGGATACCAGACGGGAGAAGATGGATGCCCCTATACCACACGAGGGAGGAAAGCTTATACCAGACGGGAGAAGATGGATGCCCCTATACCACACGAGGGAGGAAAGCTTATACCAGACGGGAGAAGATGGATGCCCCTATACCACACGAGGGAGGAAAGCTTCGAGGGAGGAAAGCTTATACCAGACGGGAGAAGATGGATGCCCCTATACCACACGAGGGAGGAAAGCTTATACCAGACGGGAGAAGATGGATGCCCCTATACCACACGAGGGAGGAAAGCTTATACCAGAAGGGATGGATGCCTATACCACACGAGGGAGGAAAGCTTATACCAGAAGGGAGAAGATGGATGCCCCTATACCACACGAGGGAGGAAAGCTTATACCAGAAGGGAGAAGATGGATTCCCCTATACCACACGAGGGAGGAAAGCTTATACCAGAAGGGAGAAGATGGATTCCCCTATACCACACGAGGGAGGAAAGCTTATACCAGAAGGGAGAAGATGGATTCCCTATACCACACGAGGGAGGAAAGCTTATACCAGAAGGGAGAAGATGGATTCCCCTATACCACACGAGGGAGGAAAGCTTAACACGAGGGAGGAAAGCTTATTCCAGAAGGGAGAAGATGGAGCCCCTATACCACACGAGGGAGAAAGCTTATTCCAGAAGGGAGAAGATGGATGCCCCTATACCACACGAGGGAGGAAAGCTTATACCAGAAGGGAGAAGATGGATTCCCCTATACCACACGAGGGAGGAAAGCTTATACCAGAAGGGAGAAGATGGATGCCCCTATACCACACGAGGGAGGAAAGCTTATTCCAGAAGGGAGAAGATGGATGCCCCTATACCACACGAGGGAGGAAAGCTTATACCAGAAGGGAGAAGATGGATGCCCCTATAACACACGAGGGAGGAAAGCTTATAGTAAATTTTAAGGGGAGACGGGCCGTTTTTCTGGTTCCCCTTCTTCCTCATGTTTAGCCCCATTAGTTTTCAAATTTTAAAACGTTCGCCCCATTAATTTGTCGATTTTAAGACTTTCCGCGCCATTTCCTTGTCAATAAGACGTGTGTGCCATTTAGGTGTCGATTTTTTTCCAGGCGAACGATAGTGAGCTTGTGATTTTAGAAGAACAGGCCTTTGGCCGGGACATTTTTCTACCGAAAAATGTACAAATTAATCTAGAAGGGGGGTCTAATGGATGTTGTTTTTAAGTTTGATGGAGGTCTATGGAGGAAAACAAAAAATTAATATATAATAAATAGACCCCCTAAAAATAAACACTGTCCCCTTAATCATGAGCCAAAGAGCTGGAGACATAGATGAAGCAGGATAGCTAAAGAGTGATAAGACGTTGGAGCCAAGATAATATCCAGGGGAGATGTGTCAGAGGGGAGAGGATGTGTTGTACGGTCGCGCTAAAAAGTCACGTCCCAGCTGCAATTACGTTTGGCTTGCTCTGTGCTGTATTAATGTCTGTCAGATGTTGAATAGGGTGGGTAAGTGTAGGAATGTGTTTGTATATTACACTCGATATGAAGAAATATAGCTTAGATATTGCTGATACCAATTATTGATCAAAACATACTTGGTGCCGAGACATGACTTATTTGCGTGATTGTACGTCCTTTTATCACATGAAGGAGGAAAGTGTAATGAAGACATTAATAGAGGACAATATATATGTTTTTGTTTTTAAAGAGAATATATACATAAGGAAGGCCAGACAAAACAAAAAAGGTCCGTGTTCCTATAGGTATCCTCCAACAGTTGGTCTGTGTTCCTATAGGTATCCTCCAACAGTTGGTCTGTGTTCCTATAGGTATCCTCCAACAGTTGGTCTGTGTTCCTATAGGTATCCTCCAACAGTTGGTCTGTGTTCCTATAGGTATCCTCCAACAGTTGGTCTGTGTTCCTATAGGTATCCTCCAACAGTTGGTCTGTGTTCCTATAGGTATCCTCCAACAGTTGGTCCGTGTTCCTATAGGTATCCTCCAACAGTTGGTCTGTGTTCCTATAGGTATCCTCCAACAGTTGGTCCGTGTTCCTATAGGTATCCTCCAACAGTTGGTCTGTGTTCCTATAGGTATCCTCCAACAGTTGGTCTTAAACTGTTGGAGGTTGTAAATTTGTGGGAAACAACTCCAAGGAAGTGAATTCCAGAGAGTGGAAGTTCTGGGGATAAATGAATTTAGATAAGCGGAAGTTCTACATTGTGGTGGAGAGAGAGTGAATTCATGGGCATTTCCAGCTGCCCTAGTTCTGCGGGGAAAGATGCGGGGAGGTGGTACAATTGAAGCAAGTTCCTCAGAACATTTACCGTGAAAATATCTGTAGAGTAATGCAAGGGCTGCAACATCTCTTTGTATGTATAATGTTGGAAGATCCTGCGTGATTACAGGGTTATTGATTAATTTAATTGCATTATTTTGAATTTTGTCCACCTTCCTCAATACACCCACTCCACATCCATTCCACAAGGGTGAACAGTATTCCATCTGAGGACGAACATAACTTCTATATAATAATGGCTAACTGCTCGTCAGTCAAGAATTCTCTAACTCTGTATATATGCAGAAGATATAGACAAAATATGATATATAAAGAGTGAAGAAGCTGGTGATAGATATAGTGTAATGCAAGATAGGAGAGATAAGACAGACGTTGGACCCAAGATAATATGCAGAGATAGGAGAGATAAGACAGACGTTGGACCCAAGATAATATGCAGAGATAGGAGAGATAAGACAGACGTTGGACCCAAGATAATATGCAGAGATAGGAGAGATAAGACAGACGTTGGACCCAAGATAATATGCAGAGATAGGAGAGATAAGACAGACGTTGGACCCAAGATAATATGCAGAGATAGGAGAGATAAGACAGACGTTGGCTCCAAGATAATATACAGAGATAGGAGAGATAGAAAGACGTTGGAGCCAAGATAATATACAGAGATAGGAGAGATAAGACAGACGTTGGACCCAAGATATTATGCAGAGATAGGAGAGATAAGACAGACGTTGGCTCCAAGATAATATACAGAGATAGGAGAGATAGAAAGACGTTGGACCCAAGATAATATACAGAGATAGGAGAGATAGAAAGACGTTGGAGCCAAGATAATATACAGAGATAGGAGAGATAGAAAGACGTTGGAGCCAAGATAATATACAGAGATAGGAGAGATAGAAAGACGTTGGAGCCAAGATAATATACAGAGATAGGGGAGATAAGACAGACGTTGGCTCCAAGATAATATACAGAGATAGGAGAGATAAGAAACACGTTGGCTCCAAGATACTAATATGCAAGAGGGATATGAGAGGGGAGAGAGAATGAAAGGCAGCCCTAACATGAGGATACCGGTGGCAGAACAAATGATATCGGGGTTTGGTCATTTCGTCTGGAAGTGTTTTTGCCCTGCCTTTCAAGATGCTTAGATTAGGCTAGGTTAGGATAGTTTGGTATGTCAGGGTAGTTTTAAATTAAGATTAAGGGGAGATGGGTTGCTTTTCTGGCCCCTTTTTGAGATTATAAGACGTTCGGCCCATTAGTTTAGCGATTATAAGACCTTTCGTGCCATTTAGGTGGTCAAGTTTTTCCTGGCGAGCGATAGCGAGCCTGCAATTTTAAAAGGCATCGGCCTTCGGCCGGGACATTTTTCTACCGAAAAATGTACAAATTTATCTTGAAGGGGGTCTAGGGGGGGTTTTTCTAAGCTTGATGGAGGTCTAGCGAGGAAACTAAGAAATAAAGGAATAAAATCAATAAATTAATTAGGCCTAATAGACCAAAACAAAAAGGCCCATCTCCCCTTAAGTGTAGCTAGTGAACTGAAAATATAAGCAATGCAGGGAGTCAAACGAAATATAAGCAATGCAGGGAGTCAAACGAAATATAAGCAATGCAGGGAGTCAAACGAAATATAAGCAATGCAGGGAGTCAAACGAAATATAAGCAATGCAGGGAGTCAAACGAAATATAAGCAATGCAGGGAGTCAAACGAAATATAAGCAATGCAGGGAGTCAAACGAAATATAAGCAATGCAGGGAGTCAAACGAAATATAAGCAATGCAGGGAGTCAAACGAAATATAAGCAATGCAGGGAGTCAAACGAAATATAAGCAATGCAGGGAGTCAAACGAAATATAAGCAATGCAGGGAGTCAAACGAAATATAAGCAATGCAGGGAGTCAAACGAAATATAAGCAATGCAGGGAGTCAAACGAAATATAAGCAATGCAGGGAGTCAAACGAAATATAAACAATGCAGGGAGTCAAACGAAATATAAGCAATGCAGGGAGTCAAACGAAATATAAGCAATGCAGGGAGTCAAACGAAAGCCGAGGCCTTTCTTTTGTGTCTGTATTATTGTCTATGCAAAGATAACATTGTGGTGTAAAGTAAAAGTTAGGTTAGGTTTGGTTCAAGATAAGTTAGGTAAGGTGAGATATACGTGCTTCTAATAAGATGTCATAGAAGTTGATATGAAAAGGAGGAGGGAGGAGGGGGGATTAATATGTAGGATGACAAGTTAGATTAGGTTAGCTTAAGTTAGGTTAGGTTTGGTTAGTTTAGGTTAGGATCGATTAGAGTAGTTAGGTTACTTTTGTTTAAGTTAGGTGAGGTGTGGATAAAGTCAGGTGAGTTGTGGATTAAATTAGTTAGGTTTAGTTAAAGTTAGGTTAGGTTTGGTTCAAGTTAGGTTAGGGTAAGGTGATATATGTGCTAACAACACATGAGGATACGGGTGTCATAGGAGTTGATATGAAGAGGAGGGAGGGGGGGGGGGACGAGAGCTGCTGAGAGGGGTGAGGGAGGGACACGTTTGTTTATAGAGGGAATTATGCTAACTTCTGTATAGTATTTATCATGTTATATCTTGTTACGGCAAAACATTGTAGAACATTGGTAAAGCATTTAGTAAGTAGTTCATTTTTGGGAAGTCACTAGCATTCAAAAAATCTTAGTGGCCTAAGATGTGGCATGTATACTTTTTGACCTCATTAAACAAAAATATGGATATGGGGATATGTGTGAGCTTACTTATTATAACACTGGGAGGTCAGGTCAGGTGAAGGTATTGAGGGATAAGCCTTTACAACGGTACCTCGTAGCTACATTCTACTGTCCTATTTTCTGAAGAGTGTAAAAAAGGGAGAAGGGGTGTTGGAGGGAGAGGAATCTGTTGTAGTGGCTTTGTTATGTGTGTTATTAGTTTGTATACGTCGTCGAGGTGCGAGAGACAGAGAGAGAGAGCAAATGAGGAGGTCTACAATATGGCGGCAATGGAACGATAATAGCTGTTGCTATACCAGAGTGTGGGTGTAGACTTAGAGTGGGTGTAGGGAACCGTGGGAGAACTATGGCTGGGTGCACGACTAACTTATGGGGGTAGGTAGATAGATAGCTATGTAGCGTAGATGAATAGATAGATAGATTTTAGATACATGGAAATACATAACACATCATGAGATGGACTACAAATTAGGAAGGGAACACACACACACACACACACACACACACACACACACACACACACACACACACACACACACACACACACACACACACACACACACACACACACACACACACACACACACACACACACACGGGGTATACAGGAAATTATTGTGTATTGTCCCGCTAATAATATTATTACAGGAAAGTGTTCAGTCAAAGCTATTTAAAAATATGAATGTTTAAACGAAACTTAGAGAGTTTGTTTTGAGAAATCAGCTGGTAAGGCTGGTGACGTCACATGACAACAACAATGGCTGACATCGAAGCCACGGATATGAGTGGGGAATGTTTTTATGACGAGGAAGGGGATTATTCAGGTTTTCCTGAAGGTAAGGAGTACCAGATCATCTTCCTGAACAGGAATCTGATGGGGCTGATAAAGTGGAGAAAGGAAATGGAGGGGTGGAGGAAGACCATTGGGACTGTAGTGGAAGAGAGCTGTGTCCCGGGGGAGGGTTTAAATGATCTAACTGCTAGGGTCAACGAATTGGTATCTGAGAATGTGGCTTTAAAAGAACAGATTAAGGAATACAAAGAACATTTAAATGAGAGAGTGAAAGAGATAGATGATGGGTATAGGGAGAGGGCTGAGAGAGAGATTCGTGAATTGAGGGAGGAGAATGCTAGGCTAAAACAAGGAGTGGAAACAAATCAGGACAGGACACAAAAAATGGAGGAAGAGGTATCTCAAATGAAAAATGTCTGGGGTGATCGAGTGGGTGAAGCAGAGGTACAACTAAAAGCAATTATTGAGGAGCAAAAGGGACAGCAGGAGGAGAACCTGAACAAGAGGGTAGTTAATGCCATCAGACAAAATGAGAAACAGGTCAGTGATATTATTGATAAGAAGAGATGTGTAATTATGTTTGGAGATGTAGAAGGGGAAATATTAGATAGAAATACGAGAAAGGGTGTGGAGATGAAGACAGTTGAGAAGATGATTGATGTGATAGATAAACAAGATAAGGAGGGATGGAAGAGAGAGGTAGAGGATTGTTGGAGACTAGGGAAATACAAGAAAGGAGAAATGAGGCCAATGAAGATTAGATTTAAGTCAACCAAAGTAGCAGAGGAGGTACTCAGATCCAGCTGGAAGTTAAGTCAGGAGGGGGAATACAGAAATGTTAAACTAAGGAAAGATCTAAATGCGGAAGAGAGGGAAAAATTTAGAGAAATAAATAGAGAAGTCAGAGAAAAGAACGATAATAGATCAGAAGTGGAGAAGGGTTTTTTTTTCTACAGAAACATGGATGGGAAAGTAAGGAAGTGGTACCTGAAGAAGGGGGAGAGGATAGGGGCGGAGGGGGGGAGAAAAGTAGTGGTGGTACAGGAAGAAGGATTGGAGGGAGAGGTGCAACAGGAAGGGGAAATAGTAGGATAAAGACAGGGAATATCAATCATAATGGTAAAAGCAACAGGTGCAAGATGGTCTATAGCAATGTGGATGGGCTGCTATCAAAGAAATTAGAAATAAATGATTACATCAGACAGGAAGAGCCCTTAATATTGTGTCTATGTGAAACTAAACTAAATAAAGGGATAAGTTTGGAGGGAATGGGATGGAACAACTATAATATCTGGAGAAGGGATAGAAGAGACAAGATGGGGGGAGGGGTGCTAATTCTTACACATAATAAATTGAAAACAAGAATGATTGATCTGAATAATAGTAAAGCGGAAATATTAGCAGTAGAATTGACAGATGATGACAATCAAAAGGCGGATATTGTAGTGGCCTACATGCCGCCCTACACAGGGGCTTGGGAAGAGGAGGAATACAAATTTATCAAAGATGAGATGATTATTTGTATTGAAAAATTAACTCTTAGAACCAATGAATTAATTATAGTAGGGGACTTCAACTGTAAAGAGGTGGATTGGGAGCAGAGAGAAGCTGTAGCAACGTGAACTCGTGGGGGTATAGGCTACTGGATATGGTAACAGAAAATTTATTGGTGCAAAATATAAAGGAAAATACAAGAAGAAGGGGAAATGATGAAGCATCCAGATTGGACCTAATGTTTACTAGAGACCCAGATGTAATTTCTGATATAAAATACTTACCACCTTTAGGCAAGAGCGATCACGTTGTAATGGATATAGAAATCCTATTGGGTTATTCCAATATGGAGGAGAGGGAGGAGCACAAGGAAACTTGGTTTGACTATGCAAAAGGAGACTACCAATCACTGAGACAATACTTTAGAGATGTTGACTGGAGTGAAATACATCAGAGAAATAGTGTAGACGAGAAGTATGGAGCATTTAAAACAATATATGAAGAAGGAGTAAATAAATATGTCCCTAAACAAGGTAATAGGTCAGCGAAGGAAAAGGATTGGTTTAATGAAAAATGTAGGAAAGCCAAGGAAAAGAGAGACCAAGCGTGGAAGGCAGCTAGAAAAAGGTGTAATAGAGAAACTTGGAACAGATACAAGAGATTAAGAAATGTATATGCTGCAATTAGGAGACAAGAAGCCAGAGAATATGAGAAGAACATTGTGAAAAAATGTAAGAGTGATCCTAAGCTGTTCTATAGGTTTATAAATAGTAAAATGAAGGTAAGGGATAGAATAGTCAGGTTGAAGGTTGAAGGGACCACTTATGATGACGACCAGAATATGTGTGAAATTATGAACAATACACTACACTCAGTATATACTAAAGGTGATAACTTTGAAGAAGTACCGGTAGGTGAAATTGGTGATAAACTGGGAGAAATTAATTTTCTCCCAGAGGAGCTAGTAGAAATAATGAAAGGACTAGATGTGAAAAAAGCAGTGGGACCTGACAATGTAGCGGGATGGATTTTGAAAGAATGTGCTGACGAACTAGTGAAACCCTTATATGAGATAATGAAATACTCTCTGGAAGTGGGAAAATTACCAATGGACTGGAAGAGAGCCAACATTGTACCGATTTATAAAGGTGGGAACAGGGAACATCCATTAAATTATCGACCTGTGTCACTTACTAGTATAGTGTGCAAAATCTGTGAGAAAATAATTAAGAAAAGATGGATGATTTACTTGGAAAAGAATAATCTACTATCTAACAGGCAATTTGGATTCAGGGAGGGTACCTCATGTGTTACAAATCTACTCAGTTTTTATGACAGAGTGGTTGACATATTACAAGAGAGAGATGGATGGGTGGACTGCGTATATATTGACATGAAGAAAGCTTTTGACAGAGTATCGCATAGCAGGCTGAAGTGGAAATTAAAAGA
>CM064546.1:48799412-48804412 GCA_032716605.1 Paralithodes platypus | reverse complement strand
ACAAGGGGATAGAAAGGATACTTGGATGGATTTACAACAGAGAGAGAGAGAGAGAGAGATGAGATTAGATGATACTAGAAGGGTAGAAGGAAGGAGACGAGAGGAGGACAGAAGGATGAAGGAATAATTAAGAGAAGCCCCAAGAAGCCTCACACGAACGTCAAAGAAAGGCTGGAGGAAGGAAGGGGAACTAGAGGAAGAGGATAGGACGGTAACAAGAGGAAGATAGAACGATAGACAATGAAAGGGATAGATTAGCATAGTGAGAAGTGGGTGGCATAGTCAAAGATAGTGAGGAAGATAGAATGGTGAAGAATAAAAGGGATAGCGTACCATAGTTAGAAGAGGATAGCATGCGGATAGTAAGATATAGAGAGGAAAATATAATGATGAAGAATGAAAGGAGGATAAGAGGACCTAAGGATGAAGTGATAGGATGATGGAAGTAATAAAAGAGGTGGGTAGAAGAATGAAAGAATATCCAGGAGAAGCCCCAAGAATCCTCACAAGAACACCGAAGAGAGGCACAAGGATGAAAAGATGGTATGACAGAAGAAAAAGAAGAAGGAACATTGAACAATTTACAAATTAGGAGAGATTGATGAACAAGAATAATAAAAAGAAGAAGAAGAAGAAGAAACATTGATAATTTAAAAATTAGGAGAAATTGATGAATATGGATAGTAAGAAGAAGAAGAAGAAGAAGAAGAAGAAGAAGAAGAAGAAACCAACACCACACTTCCATCTATTATTTTAGATTCCCGTGAGAAAATAAATTAAAACACGTAAAGGCTAAAAATAAAGAGTGGGAAGAAAATTTGAGAAGAGGAAGGGAAAAGGGGAGAGAAGCGACAGGCATCATTTTTTAAGAGGGAGGGAAGGAAGTGGAAGAAGAATACATCATTATTGGAGGAACTCGGGCTGAAAGGAAAATGGGAGGATGGTGGAAAATAAAAATTGCCAAAATGTGATGAAAAATGTAATGTTAATGCTAAAATAATTATTTTTAACTTTTCACAAAGTCAAAGTTTAAGAGTTAACAAATACCAAGAAAATAATGAGTTTCCGTCGCATATACTGTATACAGCATACTGTATATATATATATATATATATATATATATATAAAATATATATATATATATATATATATATATATATATATATATATATATATATATATATATATATATATATAATATCTATATATATATATATATATATATATATGTACTGTATATATGTATATATATATATGGAAGAATGGGTGGTATGGAAACTTAGGGAAAGGGCTAGGATTTGTCCTACGAATAAAATCCTAGCCTAGGTTTCCATACCACCCATTCTTCCAACATTGTCACAATGGATAACACACATGTATATATATATATATATATATATATATATATATATATATATATATATATATATATGAGGGTACTCAGATATATAACATGGAATATAGTTTAAGTTACCGTATTATATATTATAAATACTTGGAATATATAATAAGAAGCGAGTCCATCAATCAAAGGAAACATGCACACCTTTCCTTCCTTCCGACTCCACCCTGGGAGATCTGATCTGCTGAGTCTCTCCAGGACTCCCAGCGGACTATCCCTTATTCTTCAACAATACAAAACTCAACCCTTCATCTTCTCTCAATATTCTTGGTGTCTCTTTTTCTTCTGCTCTCATTTGGAAGGACCATATTACCAGTCTTGCTAAGGCAGCCTCCCAGAAGCTGGGTGTGCTCAACCGCCTTAGGGGGTTCTTTTCCCCTGCACAGCTTCTTGCTCTGTACAGGGGCATAGTGCGCCCTTGTATTGAGTATTGTTCACATGTGTGGGGAGGTTCCTCTCACACCGCTCTCCTAGACAAAGTTGAAAGGAAGGCCTTTCGTATCATTAACTCCCGTCCACTCACCAACTCTCTGCAATCTCTCTCTCTCTCCGCCGCAGTGTTGCATCTCTCTCGCTATTCTATCGCTACTTTAATAATCAGTGTTCCTCAGAGCTATCCCAGTGCATACCACCTCCTTTACGTAGGGCAGTGGTACCCGTCTTGCAACTCAATCCCACCCCTACTCTGTGCAACTCTCCAACCCAAGAGTGAAACGTTACTCTCAAACTTTCTTCTACTCAACAGCTGAGCTCTGGAACTCTCTCCCAGAATCAGTCTTTCCCTCTTCCTATGACTTAAATTGCTTCAAACTCCGTGTGTCCAGGCATTTTGGCTCGAACGTCCCTTGATTTTGGCCCTGTCACTCTTTCAACTATGGGGGAGGCACTCGCTATAGGCAGTTATGCCTTTTGCCTCCCTCAATCACATAGAAAAAAAAAAAAAAAAAGTGGAGGTCTAGGGAGGAGACCAACAAAAATAATAAAATAAATAAATGTATAAAGCGACCAACAAATAAACCCTACCCCCTCAAGTAATTCTAAACATGATGGATGGACTTGCTTCAGCCATGAGTAATGTGACCTTCTCCTACGACTCGTCCATCTTCCGCAAAATGGGGGGGGTTCTTTCTTTTCTATCTTTAGTAAAGGAGGGGGGAGTTCTTTCTTTTCCATCTTCAGTAAAGGGGGGGGGGGGGGTGAGTTCTTTCTTTTCCAACTTCAGTAAAGGGGGGGGTGCAGTTCTTTCTTTTCCATCTTCAGTAAAGGGGGGGGGGGGGATGCAGTTCTTTCTTTTCCATCTCCAGTAAAGGGAGGGGGGGGGGGGGATGGAGTTCTTTCTTTTCCATCTCCAGTAAAGGGGAGGGGGGGGGGGGATGCAGTTCTTTCTTTTCCATCTCCAGTAAAGGGGGGGGGGGGGATGCAGTTCTTTCTTTTCCATCTCCAGTAAAGGGGGGGGGGGATGCAGTTCTTTCTTTTCCATCTCCAGTAAAGGGGGGGGGGGGATGCAGTTCTTTCTTTTCCATCTCCAGTAAAGGGGGGGGGGATGCAGTTCTTTCTTTTCCATCTCCAGTAAAGGGGGGGGCGGGGGGCGGGGGGGTGCATCTCTTTATTTTCCATCTCCAGTAAAGGAGGGGGGGGGGGGGTGCAGTTCTGTATTTTCCATCTCCAGTAAAGGAGGGGGGGGGGGTGCAGTTCTTTCTTTTCCATCTCCAGTAAAGGAGGGGGGGGGGGGGGGGGTGCAGATCTTTATTTTCCATCTCCAGTAAAGGGGGGGGGGGGGGGTGCATTTCTTTATTTTCCATCTCCAGTAAAGGAGGGGGGGGGGGGTGCAGTTCTCTTTATTTTCCATCTCCAGTAAAGGAGGGGGGGGGGGGTGTAGTTCTTTATTTTCCATCTCCAGTAAAGGAGGGGGGGGGGGGATGCAGTTCTTTATTTTCCATCTTCAGTATTTCTTTCTTTTATTGGGGCTATCTTTAGAGAGGGTTATAATGCAGCTTAAGGGTATATGGGCCGTTTTTCTGGTCCCCCTTCTTCGTCATATGTTGAGCCCCGTTATTTTTCAGATATTATGATGTTCGGCCCATTACTTTGGCGATTTTAAGACCTTTCGCCCCAAATATTTATGAGTGGGCTAGAGACTATGGCATCCGAGTGTACCTACCTACCTACCCATTTCAGCTCAAATTGTCGTTCACAGAGAGTGTACTAAATATTGATCGCATCAAGCATTAGATAATGAGGGCGTACTTCCTGCCCAACACGTGATGATGATGATGATGATGATGATGATGATGATGATGATGATGATGATGATGGCGTACTACCTACCCAAGTCGTTAAGGGGATAGTGGCTGGTTTTCTGGTCTATTAATTCATGTATTCATTTATTTTTTAGTTTCTTCCCTAGACCTCCATCAAGCTTAGAAAAACACCCCCTAGACCCCCCTTCAAGATCAATGTGTACATTTTTCGGTAGAAAAAAATTCCGGCCAAAGGCCGGTTCTTCTTAAATTACAGGCTCGCTATCGCTCGCCAGGAAAAAATCGACACCTAAATGGCATGAAAGGTCCTAAAATTTACAACAAAATATGGCGAAAGTTGTAAAATCACTAAGCTACTGGGTCAACCGTGTTATAATGTCCAAACTAATGTGGCTAAACACGAGGGAGAAAGGGAACCCTTAAATAATGAGGGCGCACTACCTGCCCAACACATGATGATGATGATGATGATGGCGTACTACCTGTTCAAGGCGTCAAAGGTTTTTCACATCAGAGAGAGTGAGAGTGAGTGGGGGAAGAGAGAGTTGGTGTACGTGAGTGTGTGTGTGTGTGTGTGGTGGGGGGGAGGGGGGATGGGGGAGAGAGAGAGAGAGATTTTTTGCTGTTTTCTTAGGGTCAGGGGATTGGGGGGGGGGGGATATAGGATCAATCGGAGAGGCTATTTATCTATGAATATGATTTACAAGACATTATTATTATTGTGGAGTTGTTATTTGATATTATAACCTCGGGTATCTTAGAGAACTTATACCCACGTGGAGATAATAGATGATCAGAATAGGGTGAACACTTGCAGACTGTGGTCGTGGGGGGAGCTGTGTGTAGGGGCAGACCTAGCAACACGTGGAATTAGGTACTTTGGTTCGATCTCAACACGTGGAATTAGGTACTTTGGTTCGATCTCAACACGTGGAATTAGGTACTTTGGTTCGATCTCAACATAAGAACTTGACAACAGAGGCAGCCTAAAATAGGGTTGCCTGGAAAGCCGCCATTAACCCCTTCTGTACCGGCGACGTCTTCTTTATTTTAGTCTAGCTATATTTACACGTTTTTGAGCAGCTTAAGAAACATCTGTGGTAGTAAAAAAGGTTACTTAAAAGAGTTCGAAGCCTGTGAATTGCTAAAGGCCCTTCATAAACGGAATCAAATCGTTTATTAGTACCCAGCATGAAATGAAATGGACAGAACTGGTACTGAACGGGTTAAGGACGTAAGACTGAAACCACACTCTGTGTGGACGAAACAGTCTTTAAACCTGCATATACTGTATGTATGTGGGTACTGTATATGACTGGACAATATGTATTGTAAAG